>APFE030127448.1:0-17128 GCA_000404065.3 Pinus taeda | reverse complement strand
CGGTGAACTCGTTCGGCCGGGTCGGGCGAGGGCGCGCCCGGGCGAACGAGCCCGTATCAAAAAATGCTAAGTTGTGACCCGAGGTTGGCTTTGTGCACGTTCGTGCAGCTCGTTTTCCCGGCTCTCCCTTGTCCCTTCGTTTGGGTGAGTCGTTTGAGGGCGTGCGTGCGAACTCGTTCGGGTGAACTCGTTTAGCCGGGTCCGGCGAGGGCGCACTTGGGCGAACTAGCCCGTGTCAAAAAATGCTAAGTTGTGACCCGAGGTTGGCTTTGTGCACGTTCGTGCAGCTCGTTTGCCCGGCTCTCCCGTGTTGGTTTGCACCTTGTGGCTTGTATAGGAGGTGGGTATGGTTGAGTAGACAAGCATATTGATTCAATCAGCCAACAACGATCGTGCTAAATTACAACACTATTACCTTGTGGACCCTAGGATTTTGGGTGTTCAATATGTTTAGATATGCTTAGTTTTATTTTCTGAATTTCTATTACTCGTAGTAGAAGTACATCTAGTTTAGAAAATTTATATATTTGTTAGATATAACACTAATATAATTGGACTCGAACTAAGTTGCATGACAAGTTCATACCTTGAAACACTCTAGTTCGAATTTTCTTAGAAATCTAATGTTTTATTGTGTATCTAGTGCAAATGGCTTGTTGCATTGAACATGAATACATGAAACAGAAAATGGACTCTTTCGTTTTATATAATAGTCTTAAACAAATGTGTGTTTCTTATTATGCTTAATTATTGTGTTCGACTGTTTAGTTTAACTTATATAATCATTCTAATATAGTTTAACTTATATAATCATTCTAATATCTTATTTTGTATTTGTTGTAGATGGTTCGTTTTGATGAGCACAGGCAAGAGGAATAGACAATAGAGTGTTCAACGTTATAAATCAAACTCTAGGGGAGGTTCCTTTCCTATTATGAATAATTATTGGTTTTGAAATATGCTTTCCATTACTAATTGTATGTATAATATTGGTTTTGAAATATGCTTGCCATTACTAATTGTGTGTATATTTTAACCTTATTCAACCCATTTTTTTTTTATTTTTTTTTTCCTTTCAGGAGAGGAGAGCATATTGCAGGAGAGATGATGTGTAACGGGGATATTTGCAATTTTTCTTTGTTCTTGTTTGCATGCTTTGTTTTCTAAGTTTGAGCATGGCCATGCTTTGCGTTGTACTTTTTTTTTTTTTTAATTTATGTGGTTGGACTTTGCTTCATTTGTTAGGTGTGTTGTACTTGTTTTCCTTTTATTTTATTTTTTTATTTTTTTAGTTTGGTCTTGGTTTCATTTGTGGGTGTGGAAAAGGAAATGAAGGAAGAAGAATGGAAGGTGATGACTCCGCCACCATCGGAGAGTCAAATCCCAACGGATGGCGTCAGCAGTGCACGGACTAATAAATAAAAGCTTTGAAATTACTTGTAAACCAGTTTCGATTTTTGTGTTGTCGTAATGCTTGCCAAACCCGCCATTTTGCTCGGCATCATTGTGTCATCTCCATTCTTCATCCACCGTCTACAACTTCGCTATGGAGCTTCCAACCGCCATGGGAAAAACAATAAATCTATGCTGAAGTCTGCAACACACAGGTTCATTTGGGTGATGTACTATTTTGAAGCTTTTGTCCATAAAAAAATATATTGTCGTGCGTTGATTGAGGTTCGTTGTACCTGACATTTGTGTTTGTTTTTGTTTATAGTACCAACTTCATTCTCTTTGAATCAGGGTGTCTATACAGTAGAGGGATAAATTAATCGCCCTCGTGATTAACGCGTCCAAAGCATTCACTATGAGGGAATGACAATGCCTCAAGCATGCCCCTTTGTCTGTACATAATCTGAGAGATCGCGATGGTGGCAAGCTCCTCTCAACTCAGCATTTATGGCCCATCAAGTTCTGTTACACACCTCCACCTAATGGCAGTAATGACTTGCCTATACAAAATGTTAAGAATGCCAAAACCATGGGCAACAGAAGGTAGAAACATTATTTACAACATCCCTTCACAGTGGTTATAGTGAGGGAGTGCGGCAGGCCTCATTAGGGAAGCAGCGGTAGAGGTAGGCCGCCTCTCCCTCCCTGGCACATCTAAGGCACTGAACAATTTGATGATTACATCCCCCATTGTTATCGACGCCTAATTGCAGACCTGGAAGCCCGAGAGATGGGAATCACCAACGATAATGTATAGTCTCTCCGCAATCTACAGGGTCACCACCTCATAGACCAATAAGATGCTACTATGGTATTAGAGGGTTAAGATGCTACTATGGTATTAGAGGGATGTGTTTGGGACCTATACTTTTCACATTCAACATGCCCAAGTTGGGCTGCAAGCCATCGTTGGTGCTTCAACTCTAGCATACTTCCTTGTTTGCAAACAACTCCTCTTCACAGAGCCCTATGGATTCTACCTCGCAATATACGAGGCCCTATAGGCAGCATATGCTTCACACTTAGGGCCAATCCTCATCTAGGCCTCGAAAACAACGCAGTACCATGGAGAACATTCTTGCGGATCCTGGAACATCTGGTAGTAAAGAAGCTCATACAAGTGTCCCAAGCGGCATCATCCATCCTCTGCCTACAATGCACCAACCATCAGTTAGGCACTCATTGCCTATAATGCGTCATCTTCTAGTTGGGCAACCTCCACCAACTGAGCACCCTCCACCGATGATGAGGACTACTACAGACCAATGCGTATGGAATGGGAAGATACTCCTTAGCTCAAGCATCGCAAGGATAACCCCAGGAAGTAGCACTTGGCATTGCTTAGGCTTCCATTGCGACTAAGATCATTTTGAGGCTTTTTCCCTTCTATTGTTTTTTTTATGATATAAATTATACAAGTGGTCATCTAATTTCCCTCACAATGGCATATAGTCCTCCCTGCCACAATTTTGTGACAACTAGCCTATTTTGCTTATGGCGCAATCTTGTATATGGCTAGCCAAATCCCTCCAAACATGTAATCTTTATACATTTTCTACAATGCGAAGATGTCTAACTTCATATATATATATACACACATAGTTTTGTGACAACTAGCTTATTTTGCTTATGACACAATCTTGTATATGGCTAGCCAAATCCCTCAAAGCATGCAAACTTTGTACATTTTCTACAATACAAAGATGTCTAACTTATATATATATATATATAAAGTAAAGTGAACCACTTAACAAAGAGAATTTAATTAGATTCACATAAAATTTAAGCATATTTTTTTCTCTTATAAACATGTCAACTATCTTAGGGAAGTAATGGAACTGAAGACGTGGAAGTGAGTAGCTAAGATTTTATAGTGGTTGTTGTTCATCCCCTTTATGTCGATCATTTTTATTGTAGATCAGGGTTTCATTCGTGGTTGGGTGCAGATTTTTTCAATTTTCATGATAGCTTTGGATTTTTTCCATTAAATCAAGGTTTGTCTTGATTTGCAGTTGGCTCAATTTACTATTAGCTCGGTAATTATTTTCTTGTTCCATGTGTTCCCAACTTATTGGGGTCTTTCATGTTGTCAGACTACGATCTAGCGTTGTTTCTCCAAATCTTGAGTGACTAAGACCATTGCTTGTTCAATGGGTCTCCAAAGCAGATTTGTTGAAAAGTATGAATCAATTCTCTCCCTTGATTTGGGAACTTTCTCCTCTGAGAAGAATAATGTGACTACATTGAAGGAAACATGATTAATTGGTAAGTATATTGGCCCTTGCCCTAACTATAATTATGTTTTAGAATGGGTCTCTATTAATTGGGTAAATCGGGAGCTTGTTAGTATTTTCTATCATGGAAGTAGTTATTATACTTTTCTTTTTTAAAACAAGGAGGATAGAGATCAAATATACAAATATTGATATTTTTTCATGGACACTATAGGAATGTTTATCACCCATTGATCTCTAGATTTCAACCCCATGATGGAAATTTCTTCTACACCTGCGTGGATTAGATTGTCATATATTCCCCTTCTTTGCTAGGGTGAAGGTATTTTCAAGGCTATATGATTTGTGAACTGTCACGGATATTCCACTAGACAATTCATTATAGCAAATTCGATAATAATATATTAAAATTATGAAATTTTACACTATTAGAGTTTTATTAAACTTATAGATATGTAAATTTCATTGTAACTAGTACCTGCATGCAAATGGAAATTACGCAGAAAAGTAAAGAACGACAAAATAGGTTCACGCACACACACACATAAGACATGGGATATGCTATGGGAAACCCTTTCGAGAGAAAACCCAGCTGGAAGGTGAGGTCGCTTCGCTCTCTTTCTTTGTCTAGAAAATAAGGTTGTAGGTACAAAGAAATAATGCATGTGGTATGTGGGCTACTACAGTGCACAAATCATCTATGTTTGCTCTATCTCCTATCTCTCTTGGCTATCTTTGCTCAACTATGGAACAAAATGCTCTCGAAAGAATGGAATGTTTCTTCCTCCTAGTGCCTCGGTTATAACGCAACCCAATAGCCTACTAGTGGTTAAGTTTGACTACATTAACTCTTAACTAGAGTTACAATATAGACTCTTCTAGAGTCTTTTACATCAAAAACATGTGGCTAGCCCCTTTTCCATGAATAATGGAGGCTGATGCGGCATCCTCTTGAACTATATGTGTGAAAACAGGAAGGTCAACTTCTAAGTGGCATAACTTTTGCGTACAAACTTTGATTGATGCACTTTTTTCATTGTAGGAAATATCTTTGTGTGTAGAATAACATGAAAAAACGTTGTGCTAAAGCAAAAAAGTTTTACCCCCAAAAAAACATCGTTTGATGCCTCAAAATGCTCCTAGAATGTTTCAAACCCCGTTTTTCCAAACTCAGTCTCGCGAGTAAAAATGGTCATGTGAGTTGATTACTCCACTCTTTTCCACTATGAATGCATCGATATGTATGAAAAACAATATAATGATCCAATTCATATCACTATAGGATATAAATTGGGCTGATTTATTTATACTGGTGTAGATAAGGAGAATATCTTCTCTTATGCCATCATTTACGTTGGGTTTTTCAAAAGGCCTTCCCAAGGTTATTCAACTTAACTTGGATAGTTGGTACCATCTCCAAAGCCCTAGCTTATGAATAAGTTCCCTTTAAATGTAATTCTTGCCATGAGTATGGGAGCTTTGCAAAAAGTTGTCCTAAGGCTCCAACTTGTCATCATTCTTCTAATCATTTATTGTCTTCTCGTACTAATGATGAGAAAGGAGCATTCAAACTAGTAACAAGAAAACACAAAAAGCAATTAACTAAGAGGAAACATGCTAGCAAGCATGAATCTCATCAGCGTCCTCCCACCAATAATAGATATGAAGTTTTGAAGTTTTGAATGGTACAAAGTATGGGTGATGAGGCCCAAGTTGATAAATCATTCCTAGATTAAGTGTCTCCAAAGAATATTAATTCATTTGTTGAGGAAAAATTTGCATCCAACGATACTGACAAAATCCCTCTTACAGAAAAGAAAGAAGAAGAAGTTGCAACAGAGGATGAGGAGGAAATCAAACCCCACTCTTCTTCTCCTTCCTACTCAGATGTGTTAAAAAATAATATGTGTTCTTCCCCTCCTTTAAGTAGAATTTGGAAAAATTAAAACAAGAAAGCCCTGAAATTTGGTGTCGAGAACTCTCTTGCCTCCCGTGGGTCTAACAATGAGTCAATTTCTCTCAAATCTTAAAAATGTTTTGTTTTTGCATCATCATGTGCAAGAAATTTGTAAGAATCTACTCATGTTCTCAAGAAACGGCAGGTGCAAGCTTTAGGTGGTTTAGTATTGGATCTTTGCCCCTCTTCTTTTTTTGGGTGAATTATGAGTTTTAGCTCCTTTCTTTTTAGATTCGTGGAAGAAATCTTCTTTGTAGGAGTCACTTTGATGTACTTGTTGCATATTCCCAACGCAATTTTTTATTAATACAAACTCTCTCTCTCTCTCTCTCTCTATATATATATATATATATCGTTTGAGTAGTTGTAAGATGGGGCACTATTTTCTTTATTTTTATTTTAATAAGTGATAAATAACTGAGGAATTGAATTTGTAATATATTATTATAATAATTTTAAATTGTATTGTCAACATAACCTTGTATACAAAGAAAGAGGGACCTAGTCGACCTCTTCTCCCTTCATAATGGGAGATTGAAAAGGAACACCTAGCCATGAGACCATACCAATTATCAAAAACCACCATGGGACAAGAGACACGAGACTGGAAAGTAGAAAACAAAATGACATAGAGAGGGGTGGGAGTCAAGGTCGAATGGGAGGGAAACCAAACGAAGGGATCATGGAAAATAAAGGTAAACACGAGAAGAAAAACTAAGAATATAAGAGTCCAAAAGGGGAGGCCATGTGGAAATGAAGACTACACTGAGGCTTAAAAACCAACTCAAAATCCCATATAATAAATCCCCACCAAGAATAGCAAGCCTAAAGAGGGAAAATAAAACCAAAATTGTATGAAATAGAAATTCCTATAAAACACTAATATCATCACATCTGTGACCGAGGAGAAGTTCAAGATGGAAAGGAAGAAAAATGTGAACTTGTGACTCCCTCTTTACAGTTGCAGTGCACCCGAAGTGGCATGTCCTAAGCTGACTAGATACCAGCTGAGAACAACTACCAACTCTACATGTAAGTCTAGCTGCATCCACCAACTAGCATTGGTTCACCTAATTCCTAAACTTTCCTTTCCTACGAATGGTAATTCTACAAAGGACAACAATTTCCCACTAGATCCGCATAAATGGAAACCCCCATGCAACTATATAAATTGTTGGTTGCCTTTCCTTATCAACATTCCCCGAATCAGTTTCATCATATGCCATTGTCCAAATTCATTCATGATTACCACCCATTGGCTCCTCAAGTTTACATGCAGGATGGGTTGTCCTTCTCTAGACTCCCATGCATCTACAACCATCGCCTTCAACCTCTCCCAGCACAACGCAGACTATGTCACAGTTGCAGGTGTACTATCAACCATGCAACTCTTCCTATTTTCATTAATTTCTTCACACTCATTTCAATTAGCGGTGGTTTCCCCACCGTATGAGCACCCTCCTTAGGGGATGAATAATTTAAAATTTAAAATTAATGCTATTATTTAAAAATTTAAACGAGAAAAAAATATTTAAATTTTATCTATTAATATTTTAAACTAATATTTTTATATCTTTATTTTATTTTTATTTTTATTATAACAATTAAAAAACTTTGTGTTGTGCACAATTTGGCTATGAGGAAGCTTTGGCAGTTGCTTTTCTCCCGATATCCTGCTTTGATTGGTTCCCATGACCCCTCTAAAGTCCTCTACAGGGGGGCCAACCCCCTCCTCCACCTAATCCAGCTCCAATCGCATTCTTGTCTGTTATTTCATATCTCAACCCAGCTTGTGATTACTCCTCTATTTCTAGATTTGTTAAACGATTAGACTCCATATATGAGATTGATCAACCCCTGACCATTCCTCGCAAGGCATCTCTCTCCCTTACTGAGCGAGGATTGGTCAAGCAATTCGTTAGTCTCTATCCTTCTCCAAAAGTTGTGCAAAAATAGCTAGAGAGAAAATGGTCTCAAAAAATCAAAGGAAAATTCTCGGCTCGCTTTTGCAGAAGAGGATACTTCACCTTCTATTTCAAATCCAAGGAAGATAGAGACTTAATCTTCAGGAATGGATTGTATTCCTTAGATTCGAGGGGTCTCCACTTGAATAGATGGACCCCAAGTTTTGATCCTAAACTTGATATCCCTAATGTTGTGCTAGTCTAGGTTTGTCTCCCTCACCTCCCCCTTCCCTCCTAAGGGGACGAATCAATAAGAACCACACTAAATGCTATCGAAAAATATATAGATCAGAGTGAACCAAAGGAGAACATGCGTGCATGCGCAAAGATCTATGTAGAAGTCAATCTGTCAAGAGGACTTCCTAAAGCAATGAAGCTTAGGGTTGATAACTGGATGCATATTCAATAACTAGACTATGAACAACTACCCTTCAAATGCAAAGTATGTCATGAAAATGGACACTTCACCAATAAATGTCCAAAACATTATGCATCTCAATCTTAAGAGGCTTGAGATGAACAATGGGAAACAATCAGACGTAAAAATAACAACCCCAACAAATATTCAAAACAACTCGAGCCTTCACACCCTCACCGTGCATCCTTTTCACCTTCTTCTTCAAATGCCAACCCCTTGCCTCAATCTAGGGACTCGATGCCCAACTCCTCTAATACCTTTGGAATTTTAGCCAATGGACTCATTCTCAGGGAAAGGGAAAGCATCGAAATAACCTCAAAACCAATCAAGGAGAGTCAAGGGCTCTGCGACCCCTTTGTAAGGTAAATAATGAATCAAGTCTCTTGGAATTGCATAGGCCTTGGGAATGTTACAAAAATAAATGGAATAAAATAAATGATAAGATCAGGAAGCCCATAGTCCTATTAATCCAAGAGACAAAGCAAGCAAGGAATAAATGACATCCATAATCAAGAAAATTTCCAATTATTTCAAAGAGGTAATAATCAACGCTCAAGGTGTAGTAGGAGGAATATGCATTGTGTGGAGTCACACAATTATGGACATCCAAAATATCCACAGAGATCAACACTGGATCAAGATAGATTTTCATAGGAAAGTAAGTGGAAAAACTTACACAATCTACAACATCTACACCCTTGTGCACTATAGAGACAAAGAGCAATGTTGGAACTCTCTAACAACCAAGATAAAAGCATATGGTGGCCATTTTGTTACACCAGGCGATGACTTCAACCTTGTTATGACCATTGAAAAAAAAAGGTGGTTTGTACCTCTGTCATCCAAGTAGAGACAAGCTAGAAACTATTATGATTGATCACAACATTACAAATGTCAAATGAAAGAATGACATATTCATGTGGAGCAATAGACGAATAGGATTAGGCAATATCGAAGAAAGGTTGGACAAATTCATTATCTGTAGAAATTCCTTGCAAATTCAAACTATTATTTGTAATTTATTAAAAAAATAGACTTGAATCTACTATACTCATCAACAGAAACAATTAAACAATCGCGAAATCACGAAGCATACAAGAGAAAGAATTAAGTCAACGCATTACACAATGATTTCCTGGAGAAAGCCACAACTTAAAACCCCTACTATCTGTATATTGCATTATTTATAAAATATGAGATTACAATGATTTTCTCAATCCTGAGCAACCTCTGCACTATCTCTATCTTTTCCATTACTTCCTAGACAAGCCTTGGCCAATACTTAACCATTTTTTGCTTGCCCAATTCCTTATTTTCTTGTGTTGTCTCTGTTTAGTCAATTTAGTGTGTCCTAAATTGCTACATTAATTATCAATCCGGGATTTGTAAACTGATGAAGTGCGGCGCACTATATGTGCAAGACAGCCTCTTTCTTACTTTTTATCAATTTTATCTTGTTTTTAGGGGTTTTATCTTGGTTTGTCTCATAATGCAAATGATAATCCTATTCCTAAGTTTTAAGAATGCTTTCGAAGGCAAGTTTGGGTATATATTTTAAGGCAATTATGTCCTCTATAATGATTTCCATAACTTAACATTTCAGAAGGTCTTAAAACATACTAGTGATGAAATTAATACTTGAACAAAAATGAAAATGTGTTGCTATTCAAATCAAACAAATAATGAACTACTAATCATGAAATCATTATCTCTGCTGTCATTCTAAATACAGAAAGAAAAATGAGTTAAGCTACTGCACTCAACGAATCAAAAATTGCAAACTAATAAAAGTAAAATCAATTCACTTCATTCATAGTTCGATAGCTCGTCAAGTAGTCGAAGCTATGGCTCTAGAGATAACGTCAATGATATGAGGAATTTGATATCTAATTGCAGAAAAGTAAAGCTAAAATCAAATCACATCATTCATAGTCTGATAGCTCGCCAAGTAGTCTAAGCTATGGCTCTGGAGAAACATCAATGATATGATGGATTTGATATCTAAACTAACTGAAAAATAAAAAAAACAAAAAAAACAAACTGAAATCAAAGCATAACTGAAATTGAAAAGCTAAGAAAAACAAAGTCAGCAGAGAGGCTAATCTCATGTCACTAGTTATTGTAAAAATTGTATGAAAATGCCCGGGCCTATTCTATCCTGAAACACACACACATTGATCAGTGTTAGCAACAATATACAAAGCTTGAAAAATCATGTACAAGAATGAAATGTTAATATCATAACAAATGAAATATACACAGGTGGATAACTATGAAATATGTGCAATGGAAATAAGGAAACGACACATAAAAACTTTACAGAAATAAGGAAACGAAACCTCAGCCAGCAGGGGCCCTCTGCACAGCCTTGGTCAACAAGCTATCAACCTAGAATTACGCTCACACAGTCATATATAACAGAGTCCGATTATATTGCAAAACAGAGGAAGAATCCTCTCGTTACAACAACAGGACCAGTTCACGGCATAGTACAAAGACTAACAACAAAACGACAACAAAAACTAACTAACTCTATGTGTTTGCAAACGCGTTAATTATAGGGAAAATTACATAACTGTTTTATTATGAAACAACTTCAACAGAGGACACGTAAAAAGACAACATCCATGAGTTTAGCATGATGGTTGCCGAGATCATTCAATCTATCAAAAGATGGTTGTTGGATCTACGTCGTGGAGGCAATCTACAGCTGTCAACATGACCCCAGGGATCTAGGAACGGCCTCGGACCCTTCACGTGTTGAAAAACAGAGACCTGTTGCCATAGGACTCCTTCATTTGACCACCGTTGACCACTGCTTTTCTTAATGAATCCGGATAAACTAATAGGACCTGATCGATGTTCAGATCATTCATGAACTGCCCACGTGCCTTTTTTTGCTTGATGACACCTGCAACCTAGAGTTTAACAAAAACAATTGCAGAAAGTTGAATCAGCTGCGGAAAGTGGCTGCATTCCGCAGCTAATGAGCAAACTCTAATTCAAATAGCAAACACAAAACCATAGTTAGAAAACCACTTAAATGCTCTTTTAGAATCAATATGCAATGATCTTTGATAGCTTATGAGGTACTGGTGAGGGGAAAAAGTGTAGGAAAATGTGTAGGAGAGATGTAGTTTCAGGGCTCAACATACCTCCACTGTGAAGGTGTTGCATGTCCCCATGCAACCAAAAATTTGACCATCCTCCCTTCAGTTCATGTGTTCTGAGACCTCTGCTAACACATCCAGCCTTCTTCTCTTCTTTCTGGGTACCACTGTCATCCTAAGCTTTCTCATTAGGCACCTGAATTTCAGGTTGATAAGAGCTCTGCTCAACCTCCTGCTCTTTTTCTTCAATTTCCTATTCTTCTTCTGCCCAGCCCAAGATGCAACATGGTGTTGTCGTGAATAATTTTATCCAACCTGCTTTGTTCCTTCAATGTTTCATTTTCTCTTTTGATGTGTCTATTTAGGACCTCCAGTTCAAAAACTTCCTGTTTTAGCGATTGGATTAGAGCTTCGTGTGCTGCATTAGGCAAGGTAGATGAAGTGCCTGGATCTGTGGCAGTCTTCTCCAACGACTCGATATAGTCATACATTTCCTGCTGTTTTGGATCTATCTCAGGTATAGTCTTTCTTGGGTTGTCCCCAAAATCTGGCCCAAGCCAATGAGTCTGAAATTAATCTTTGAAATCTTTGAACTTGCAATCAAATAGCAATGCCCAATCTCCTTCTTGAAACTTTTTCTCTTTGATGTATTTGTCATGCCACTTAGCTCTTTGATATTGAACTAGATTAGTTCTTAGGATTGTTTTTTTGTCTGATCTCATCTAGTTCATTCAACTGCTCCATTCTATGCTTTTGGGCTTCTGATAGATCCATTCCCAACTGAACTGCCATCTTGAAAGTTTTAACTTGGAACTAAATGGGGAGCAGGACTTCTTTCCCATAAACAAGTTCATAGGGAGAATGTCCTGTTGTATTCCTCCATGTGGTTCTGTAGGCCCATAAGGCTTCAGGAAGCTTTTCTGCCCAATCTCTTCTTGTGTAGATGAACAGTCTTGGTAATGATACCTTCAAGAACTTTGTTTGTAGACTCCACTTGAACATTTCCTTGCGGATGGTAAGGA
The DNA here is from genome assembly GCA_000404065.3 of Pinus taeda. Classification (NCBI taxonomy): domain Eukaryota; kingdom Viridiplantae; phylum Streptophyta; class Pinopsida; order Pinales; family Pinaceae; genus Pinus; species Pinus taeda. The sequence goes on along the minus strand of APFE030127448.1, from coordinate 4,971 downwards.
GTAGATTTTCTGTGCTTGACTTTGTATTCTTACATCAGCTTCTCCACCAGGTTGGATGTGAATTAACCTCCTTGATCTGTCACAATTTTCTTGGAACACCAAAGCGAGTAAAAATATCCTCATAAAGAAAACTAATAACTGAATGCTCAGTAGCAGAAAATAATGCTTTGGCTTCTACCCATTTAGTGACATAATCAGTACATACCAATATATACTTTCTTTGTTTAGATGGTGGGTTAATAGGTCCAATGAAGTCTAAATCCCATTTTTTAAAGGGTTCGATGAGTACCTATGGCTGCAATGGCATTTCATTTGAAAGGGTAGGTTTCCCTACTCTTTGGCAGCTGTCACACCTTTTGACATATTATTTTGCATCTTTGAAGAGGGATGGCCAATAATATCCTAAAGAGAGGATTTTATAGACTGTCCTTTTGTTAGCAAAGTGTCCGCCGCATGGTTCATCATGGCATGCTTTGAGAATATCAGGCATTTCATCTTCCCTAACACATCTTCTGATCACAAAGTTTGGCCCTGTTTTAAACAATTCGTTAGAAATCCATGGATATTTTGAACTCTCCTGAATAATCTTTCTTCTTTCACCAAGAAATAAATGTGGAGGTAGTTTCCCTGTAATCAAATAGTTAGCTATATCTGCATACCAAGGCGTCTTAGTAGTTACTGCAAATAAATATTCATCAGGAAATTTGTCCTCTATAGGAGAATCTTCTTTAGTATTCTGAATCCTAGACAAGAAATCAGCTACTGTGTTTTGTTTCCCTGGTCTATCTAACAGAGTAATATTGAATTCCTGTAAAAGTAAGAGCCACCTTGTAACTCTGCCATTAGTAATGGGTTTGTTCATTAGATATCTAATTGCAGAATGATCAGTATGAATAAAAGTTTCATAGGCTGTTATATAATGTCTGAATTTATTGATTGTATGTACAATAGCTAAGAACTCTTTTCAAGTCACAGTATAGTTCAACTCAGTGGGAGTTAAATTTTTACTGGTATAGTAAATGGCATAAGGAACTAAATCTTTTTGTCCCAACACAACTCCTAGAGCTGTATCTGAAGCATCTGTAGAAATATGGAAAGGAAGTTTCCAATTTGGTCCTCTCAAGATAGGCGTTTCAGATATTCTTGTTTTCAAAGTTTCAAATGCTGATTGGCAATCAAGATCCCATTTGAATTCACAGTCTTTTGTAAGCAGTTTGAAGAGTTGAGATGCTATTTTGGTGAAGTTTTCTGTAAATCTTCTATAGTATCCAGTAAATCCTAGAAAACTTCTAACATCTTTTTAACAATTTGTTATAGGTAACTTGGAGGTGACTTCAACTTTTGATTTATCAACTTTAATCCCATCCCCTGAAATATGATGTCCTAAAACAATACCTCCAGTAAACATCATAAAGCATTTTTCGTGGCTTAATGAAAGGTTTGTTTCTTTACATCTTATAAGGACTTTTTCCAAATTTTCTAATGCCTCTTCAAACGAATTACCATAAACTGTAAAATCATCCATATATACCTTTACACAATCATGGATTAGATCAGAAAAAAATTCCTAGTACTGCTCTTTGGAATGTTGCGGGTGCATTACATAATCCAAAAGGAAGCACTCGATAAGCAAAAGTTTCCCATGGACAAGTAAATGTGGTCTTATCCTGATCTTTAGGTGCTACCTGAATTTGATTATACCCACTAAAACCATCCAGAAATGAAAAGTACTTTTTGCCTGCTAATGTATCTAATACTTGATCGATAAAGGGCGAAGGAAAGTGATCCTTCAAAGTTACTTTATTCAATTCCCTGTAATCAATGCATACCCTCCAATTACCATTCTTTTAAGGTACTATAACCAAAGGAGAAACCCATCAGCTATCTGAAATTGGATAAATGAAGTTTACACTGAGTAGTTTTTGGAGCTCTTCTTTCACTATCTCCCTAAGATTTGGATTCATCCTTCTCTGAGGTTGTCTGATTGGTCTACTGTTTTCCTCGATATAGATACGATGGATGCAAGTCTTAGGGTCAAGACCTTTCATATCAGTATACTCCCATGCAAATGCAGTAGAATGTTTTTGAAAGATTTTGGTTAGCTCTTCCTGTTGTGACTTTTCCAAATTTTTGTTGATATTCAATGTTTTACCTGGAGAAATCTCAATGGTAGAACTACCGAACTCTTCTACAGAGTAAAGAGACATTTGTCTTAATGATAAATACTCAATGTCAGAATCTAACTGAAATTGTGTGTGGTCACATTCTGAAGATGTTTCAAAATTTTCTAATGTGTTCAGAATTTGACTATCTTCACTAATTTCATAAATGGTAAAGGCAGGTTGTATATTGTCCTCATCATCGACCCATTCATTGTCTCCTACTTCTGTAATTGCTTTTGCTGGAGGATACAAATTGAATTTCTTTGTCGAACTACCATCATAAATGTACATATCCCCAGATCTACAACTAATGAAAGCATCAGCTGTGGCTAGCCAAGCTCTTCCTAAGATGAGTGGGTGCCCTCCTAAATTATTCTTGGGAGTCAAAATCATGAAATCTACTGGATATTCCCAAGAATCTAAGGAGACTGAAATATCTTCTAGTACACCATCTGGTTTGATTATTGATCTGTCTGCAAGTTGCAGTAAGTTGGGTGTAAAAAGAAGATTGGGAAGTTTAAGCTGTTCCATAGTCTGTCTACTCATAATGTTGATAGCAGCCCCTAATTCAATCAAAGTATTTGGAATTTCTATCCCATTTATATGTGTCTTGACAATTGGACTACTTGGATCCACATACTTCTGCATGGTAATTTTTCCCATCATGATATCTGCAATTTTTCCTACAAGGTGGATTCTTCTTGTATCTCTTGGTTTCCTTCCTGGTCTTTTAAGACTCAACTCCTTTATTGTTTTTGCTAGAATAAGAATCTCTCTAATGGCTTATAGCAAGGGAACCTTGATACAAACATTCTTTAATTCATCTAGGAAATCATAGTCAGGCAACAAGATTTGATTTTCCACCCCTTTATCAATTTGTAATCTTTTAGGGAAAGGAGGCATGGATGAAGATGCAGGTTGCTCAACTATAGGAGTTGTGGGGGTTGACTCTTTTTCTTTTTCTTTTTGAATGATTGGGTTTTGAAGAAATGCTTCCTCGGAACCTTTACTGACTTTAAGAGAATCCTCCTCAGAAGTACCTTGCTCTTCAACATCTATAGAAGGTTTTTCTAAAACTCTACCAGATCTGAGTTGAACATCATTAAGAGGAACAATCATATAAGTAGGAAATTGTTGTCCTTCTACCATGTAAGCATTCTGAGGATTTTCATTGTTAGGATTTGGCAATGGCTGAGCTGGTAGTCTATTTGTCTTTTGTCGAAATGGAAGCAAGAGTTGAGGATTTGGATTTTGTTGAGAAGGTTGTTGTTGTGGAAATGGCAATGAAAGTTGTGGGTTTTGATTTGGAAGTTGTGGATTTTGTTGATTTTGAAAAGATGGAAGATATTGATAAAATTGAGCAAATCTCCCATAAGGATTTTGCATCCCTTGTGCCCATGATTGATATGGATTTTGAGGTTGGGGCCAAGGTTGTTGCCAATAATTCCAATTTGGCGGGGGCTGAAAGTTCATAGGGTTGTTAAATCCTTGATTTTGTTGCCCCTGCCAAGGTCTTCTTGAAACAAAACAAAGGGACTCTACTGAATTTGGATCTTCTTGAAAGACAGCTTTGAGCCCAGGGATTGAAGGACAATGCTTGGTCTCATGACTTTCTGAGCAAATCATACATGTTTCTACAACTTTTGCATGCAAGGGGAATTCCCTTATAACATGTTTCTTCCTACATTTTGGACAAAAGATGGCCAAGGCATTAGCTTCTGTTTTCTACTTGTTTTGTATTTTAAGGGTGTCTAGTTGTTCACTAAGGCTCCCTAGAATATCAGTTTTGAATTCATCAAGCATTTCCCCTCGAGAGATGGACACATAGTTTTGCTATGTCACGAAGTGGAAGTTGAGAAATATCTCCTTCCCCATCATGTTTAAAATATCTATCCATTCATCTCTAATGGCTTTCAATAAAAGGAATTTCAAGGTTTCCTCGTCTAAATTACTCAGTTTTGCTCTCTTTAAGTTGTATTGAAATCTTTCAAGTAAATCCTTTAAGTTTTCATCTTCTTTTTGCATCATTTTAAATACCTCATGTTTATGATTGGTGGGCATGCAATAGTCTAGGTATCTATTTAAAAATGTTTGTTTCATATCATTCCAAGTCCTAATAGATTGGGTGAGTAACCCCATGAACCATTTCAAAGCAGCTCCCTTCAATGTTGAAGGAAAAAGTTTGAGTTTTTGAGAGTATTCCATGTAGTCATAGGTTCGGCACAAGACTTCAAACTCAAACAGAAATGTTTCAGGATCCTCACTTCGCAACCCTTAAAAGTTTGGGAGAACAGATGGTGAGATGTTTTTTTATTGTTGCATGGGTTTCCTCATCAACTATAGGGAATCCAAATGAGTTATCTCCTTCCCTATTTCCTCCATTATTACCTCTACCTCCACCATTGTTGCCTCCATTATTTCCTCTTCCTCAACCTCTACCCCCTCCTCCAAATCTATCTACTACTTCCTCTGTCATGATAGTTTCCTCAGAGTCTTCTAGTTCTTCTATCAAGGGTGGAGGAGAGAGTTTCTCCCTTTCCCTCTTCTTCAGGTGATTCTACTTCTTTGATTACAATATGTTCCCCTGTAGAAGTGAAGAAATGTTCTTCTCCTAGATCAGATTTAGTAGATAGTGTGGGAGAATCCTCTAATTTAGTTGCTGCTCTTTGAATTCTAGGAATCCTAAGGCTGGGAGTAGACGGAGATGAATCTTGTCTATGCCTTGAAGTAGCTGGAGTTGTGAAAATCGAACTCTTGTCCCTAGCTATAAACCTTCCCCTAGAATCTCTTGCTCTATGCATGTCATTTT
>APFE030127443.1:13833-34325 GCA_000404065.3 Pinus taeda | reverse complement strand
TTATGGAAGAAATTTAGTTATGGAATGGGTCAAAGAGATAAAATTTAGGTAAAGGGCAGTTTTGGCAATGAAAGAGGGCTAAGTGAAATGGATATGACGCAAGAACTATGCATGAAGTGGAATGATATATGGAGAGAAGATAGTGAATTTAAATGATAGTAAGGTCTTATATCAGAGTTATATCTTTTGATGATACATTTTCACTAAGATCAAAGTCATGTGAGTAATGAGAGTAATAACTATTCAGAATGGCGGTGGAAACGATCATTCATATTTTTATTTCATAATTGAATGTTTTTACCTTTATTATCTAATTAATATTTACATACCTCATATCTCTGCCTTACTGATTTTTTATTTGTATTTTTGTAGGTTTTACTCTACTACTCTAGCTGTAATCTTCACTGGATTTCCTTTAGCCATGGTCTCCATCCCTAGTCGTAATATGTCAAGTCAGCTGCAAAATTCTATTAGAACTACAAATTATTGACAATTTTGTGCCTGTATCTTTGTTTTCAAAAGAGAAAATAGGAATAAAAAGAAAATGGGACTAAAATAGGGAAAAGAAAATCTAAGCTGCCAAGAAATCTTGGCTTTCAACCTCGATTTTCTGTATAAACATGCCAAACGAAACCGGTTCGATTTGGGTTTTCATCGTGTTTATATTTTAATGATATATATTATATATCATATACTATATATAACTCATTAGATATAGATATAGATATAGTATTATATATATAGATATTTATTTATTTATTTTTTTGAAAAATAAAGTAGAAGGCTAAGTTGGAGAGCAAGAACAGTCTTCCTTGACCAACTTCAAATGAAGATTATCTTATAGTTTTCTTATGAATTCTTCCCTTATTTATGCTTTATGATATATTTGTAATCTATGACCATTTACAAGGAAGGTTACATTCTCTTCATCAATGGTTCTAATTCTGACTACTCCATTATCAAAGACAATTTCAATCTCATCAAGACCAAGCCAATCAGTTTGAAATTTTCCTCGAAAATCTTTAAATTTTGAATAAAAAAGAAATGCCCAATCACCAGGCTAAAATTTTATTTCTTTTATAAACTTATCATGCCACCTAGAACTTTTTTGTTGGACTATATTGGTTCTATGAATAGCATGCTATCGTATCTCATCATGTTCATTCAATTGCTCCATTCTTTGTTTTTGGGCTTCTGATATATCAAGACCCAACTTGGCTATTGTTATAAAATTATTTATTTGGGACTCAATAGGAAACAAGACTTGCTTCCCATAAACAAGTTCATAAGGAGTGTTTCCTATTGTATTTGTCTATGTGGTACAATATGCCCATAAAGCTTCTGGAAGCTTTTCTGCCCAATCCCTTCTATGTAGATGCATGGTCTTGGTAAGAATTGCTTCAATTACTTTATTGGTAGATTCAACTTGTCCATTGGCTTGTGGATGATATGGATTTGACTTCCTATGCTTGATTTTATAATCCTCCATTATATTTTGTACAAACTTGGATGTAAATTGAGTGCCTTGATCTCTCACAATTTCCCTTGGGACACCAAAACGAGTGAAAATATCCTAAAAAAGAATTGAAACTACAACATTTTCATTCACAAAATAAAGTGCTTTAGCTTCTACCTGTTTTATGACATAATTTGTACAAACAAGAATGTACCTTTTTTGTCTTGACAGTGGATTGATTGGACAAACAAAACCCAAAGCCCATTTATTAAAAGGTTCAATAAGTACCTGAGGCTGTAGAGGAATTTCATCCAAAGGAATAGGTTTCCCCATTGTTTGAAAATTTTCACCTCTTAAAATATTTCTTGGCATACTTAAAAAGAGAAGGCCAATAATATCCTAAGAGAATGACTTTATAGGCAAATGTTTTATCAAAGAAATGTCCTCCACATAGTTCAGCATGAAAAACATTTAATATCTATGGTACTTCATCCTCTCTAACAGATATTTGAATGATTATGTCATCTCCTATCTTGTACAATTATTTATTTATCCATGAATAAGATGCACTAGTTTGGATAACCTTCCTTTTCTCTCAAGGAGACAAGTATGATGGTAACTTCCCTGTAGCCATATAATTAGCAATATCCGCAAACCAAGGATATTTAATAGATACTGCAAAAAGATATTCATCGGGAAAATTATCTTCTACAAAAACATCATTATCATCATTTTGGATTCTAGATAGAAAATCAACCATTGGTTTTGTTTTCCAGGTCTATCCAAAATAGTAATAAAAATAACCATATTGTAAGTATGCCATTAGTAATTGATTTATTCATTAAATATCTAATTTCATAATGATCTATGTGAATGAAGGTTTCATATCGAGTAATATAATATATGAATTTATTGATGGCATGCACAATGACTAAAAATTCATTTTCTGTTACAGTATAATTTAACTCTGCAGGAGTCAATGTTTTTTTCTTGTGTAGTAAATAGAATAAGGAGTTAAATATTTTTGTCCTAATAGAACTCCTAAAGTTGTATCTGAGGGATCAATTGAAATGTGAAACTGTAGCTTCCAATTTGGTCCTCTTAAAATGGGTGCTTCAGAAATATTTTCTTCCAATGTTTCAAAATATTTTTGGTAGTCAGAATTCAAGATGAATTCACAATATTTTGTAAGAAATTTGAAATGTGGAGAGACTATCTTTGTAAACATTTCTATAAATCTTCTGTAATAACCAGTAAAACCAAGAAAAATTCTAACATCTTTTGACAAGTTGGAACTGATAATTCAGAAATGACATCTACCTTAGATGCATCCACTTTAATTCCATTTCCTGAAATATGGTGTCCTAAAACAATCTCCTCCGCGAACATCATAAAAAAAAATCATGGCTTAATGAGAGATTTTCTTCTTTATATCTAATGAGAACTTTTTCCAAATTTTTAAGAGCTTCTTCCAAAGAGTTTCCATAGACAGTAAAATCTTCCATGTAAACTTCCAAACAATCATGAATTAGATAAGAAAAAATGCCTAAAACTACCCTTTGGAATGTTGCAGGTGCATTACATAACCCAAAAGGAAGTACTTGGTAAGCATAGGTTCCCCATGGACAGGTAATTTTTTTTTTTTATCTTGATCTTCTGGAGCTAGTTGGGTATGGTTGTATCCATTAAAACCATCCAAGAATGAAAAATACTTTTTCCTTGCCAATGTATCCAAGTCTAATATATAAAAAAAGAAGAAGTGGAAAATCATCTTTTCAAGTAGCCTAATTCAATTCTATAATCAATGCCTACTCTCCATTTTCCATTATTTTTCGGGGAAATTACAAATGGTGAAACCCACTAACAGTCTAATATTGGATAAATGAAATTCAAATTTTGACAACTTTTGTAATTCCTCTTTAACAATGTCCCTTAGATTTGGATTCATTATTCTTTGAGTGTATATTATGGAATTTTTTTCAATATTTTATAATTAGATATATATGATGCATACAAATGTTAGGATCAATTCCATTCATAACAGTGTATTCCCATGCATAAGAAGAGGAATGTTCTTGCAACATATTTATTAATTATTTCTTTTGAGGTTCTTCTAGATTATCATTAATATTTAAAGTTTTCCCTACAAAAATTTCTATTAAAGAATATCTAAAATTTCTCCATAGAATCTAAACATTTGATGAGATGATAGATATTCAATATTACTTTTTTCTTGAAAACATTTATTTTTTCACAATATGAGGAATATTCACTATTTTCCATTAAATTCAAAATTTGTTCTTCTTCATCTATTTGTGAAGTAACAAAAATTGTTCGTATATCAAAGTTTTCATTATCATATTCTATCCATGCTTCACTTTCTACTTCTATAATTGTTTGTGCAGGAGAATATAATGTGAATTTAGTTTTCAAACTTCCATAAGAGATAAAAATATCACCATATCTACAACTTATAACAACATCATCTATAGCTAAGCACGATCTTCCTAGAATTAATGGGTGTCCTCCTAGATTATTCTTCGGTGTCAAGATCATAAAGTCAACATGGTATTCCCAAGAATCTAAGGATACAAATACATCTTCTAACCATTAGGGGATTTTCGACGTCTAAAATGGGCCTCCTATGGAAATTATAAACTAATAGTGGAAATAATAAAATAAGATTAGATGACATCATCAAGTTTTAGAGGGAAAAAAGAAAAAACTATTTTTTCAGCTCATATTTTCAACTTATCTCCCTATGGGTTTACTCAAATTTCAGGAGGAACACTCATTGGATGCATAATTTGATTCCTCATCCAAGGAGTCCCCATGTTGCATACTTTTGATGGATCCCGCTACATGAAAATTGAGAAATACATGAAAATGTGATTGCAATCACGTTTTTTCATGTATTTATCATTTTTCATGTAGCAGAGTCCATCGAAAGTATGAAACATAGGTGCTCTTTGGATAAGGAATTAAATTTTTCATCCAACAGCAGTATCCCTTGCTCAAAATTTGAGTAATAACCTTAGGGAGATAAAGTTGAAAATACAAGTTGGAAAAATAGTTTTATTATTTTATTATTTTTTAATCTTCCTACTTTTTTACTCCAAAAATGGTGAATCATCCCCCATGGTTGACATCATCATATTGAATCTTATTGGTTCTTATAGAGTTTATTTTGGTCATACCTTTTTCTTAGGAGGCCCATTTTATACCTCAAAAGTCCCCTAATGACACCATCAAGTTTGATAACAGATCTATCTGTTAATTGCAATAATGTAGGTGTATATTGAAGATCAAAAAGTTTCAATTGATTTGTAGTTTGTTTAATCATGATATTTATAATTGATTCTAAATAAATCAATGTATTTGGAATCTCAACACCATTAATGTGCGTTTTCACAACAAGCTTTCCTGGATCTAGATATTTCTGAATTGTTGTTTTTCCCATCATGATATCTGCAATTTTTGCAGCTAACTAGATTCTTTTAACCTATTTCCTTTTTCTTCCTAGTTTTTTAATACTTAACTCCCTATTTATCTTTGAAAATATTTGTATTTCTTTGATAACTTGTAACAAAGGAATTTTTATACAAACATTCTTCAGTTCATCAATCATATCCTAATAAAGCAACACAATATGTTTTGCTACCCCTTTGTCAATTTTCAATGTTTCAAAGAAAGGTGTATTTTGAATAGAAACTGAAGGTTGTTCTATAATGGGAGTTGATTATATTGAAGTGTCATCAGAATGTCCAATGATGGTTTTTTTTTGAGAATTTTCAGCTTCTTTTCCAATACTCCACTAGAAATAAGTTGGACATTGTTTAGATCAGACTAATGGAGTTATCATGTAAGTTTGGAAATTTTGTCCATCCATGTTGTAAACAGGCTGTCAAATTTTATTATTTGGATTTGGAAGTGGCCGGGCAAGCAATTTATTTTTCTTTCGTGGAAATGGTAGTGAAATTTATGGGTTTGAATTTTGAGGTTGAGAGGATTGAATAAGCAAAGGAAAAAATTGTGGTGGAAAAACAGGGTAAGGTTGTTGAAATTAAGGATATTGAGGGTACTTTCCATAAGGATTTTTCCATCCTTGTGCTCAAGGTTGAGGCCAAGGTTTCCAATCCATAGGGGCAATCCAATTACTTTTTGATGGTTATGCATATTTTTGAGTGTTGAAACCTTGGGCCATATTCTATTGTGGATTTTTCCATGGTCTCTTAGCAATGAAACAAAGATGTTCTACTTGATTTGGCACTACTTCCTCTTGGTAGACAACTTTAAGATATGGTATTGAAGGACATTTCTGTGTATCATGATCTTTTACACATATAACACAAGTTTTCACACTTTTTAAGTCAAGAGGGCATTCTCTCAAGGCATGCTTCTTTCTACATTTTGGACGAAAGATAGATAATGTAGTATTTTGAACCTTTTGCTTGTTTTGTAATTTAAGGGTGTTTATTTTTTCACTAAGACTCCCCAAAATATCTGTTATAAATTTGTCAAGTAAATTGCCTATTTTAGCCCTACTTACAGTCCCAACTGTAGATTTATTAATACTAGACATAATAGGGCCTCTTGGAGTTTTCCCAATTCTTGACTTTCCTCTTGAAATGTGTATGCATAACTCGTAAATATCTCCAAATGATAACTGAGGAATATGTCCTTTACCCATCAAATTGAAAATATCTATCCTCCCATCTCTGATGGATTTCAATAAGAGATCTTTTAAAGTTTCTTCATCTAGATTATGCATTTTATCCCTTTTTACATTAATAAACAAAATTTTCAATAAAATGTTCAAGATTTTCATCTTCTTTTTGTATCATTTAAAAGGCTTCATATTCAAGGTTATGGGGCATACAATAATCCTTATATTTTTCTAAGAATTTATTTTTCATTTGTTCCCATGTTCTTATAAAATGTACTCCTAAGCCTATAAACCAGTTTAATGTGGCATCCTTAAGAGTGGCTCGAAATAATTTCAACTTTTGAGTATCAATCAAGAAGGCACTACGAGGTCATGATGGGGTGAGTGATACTTTTGGATTCAAACTCCTACCTCTACTTACAAATATACCTCTAGTATCTCTTTCCATATGCATATCATTTTTATTTTTTATTTTTTTAATGAAAAGAAAAAGAAAAGGACTCCTATATACACTTCCCCTAAAATGGCTCCAAAATGTTTGGTAATTTAATTGGTGTCAAATTACTTACATGAATTATCAACCAAGGCTAGTAAACTGATGAAATAAATGTAAAATATTTGTGCTAGGAGTCCTTATTACTTAAACAAATCCTAAATTAAATTGAGATAATGAAATGCACATTTTTTCTTTAACAACCATGAAATTAAATATGAAATCAAATCTATTTATCTTTCATAAAAGAAATATCACACTCTTATTGAAATAAACATCTTACTTGCTTCACTCTTGCTTGAAATGAAATCACACACACACTTGCTTGAAAGAAAATACCACACTTGCTTGACTATTGCTTGAAATAAAATCACACACACACATTTTCTTTAAACAAAATATCACACTTGCTTGGATCTTTCTTGAAATGAAATAACACACACACATTTTCTTGAAAGAAAATTTGATAATGAAACCTGATGTAAATTAATTTGATAGAAAGAGAAATTAACTCTATACTTAAATTGAAATTTTATTCATAGAACTGTAACTCAAAACCATACTGCAAAACTATATCAATCCACACTCTGTTATAGTACTTTCATGGGTGTAAGAGATCTTGACTTTACTCATTCGTCCTACAACAAAATCACTAAACAAATTGCACTTTGTTATCAACTCTGCGATTACTGTTAACAATCAAAATATTAGTGAAATAAATGAATTGAACGCAATATAGAATGTAGAATTGAAATGTTAGTTTGAAAATAGTAAAACCTTACAACTCCACAGGGGGCCTCCCCTGAGAAGTAGGTAACAATGTGACTCCTTCACAAGATTATATATGCAAGGATAAATCACAGAGAAAAAGGATGAAATGAAACAACGTTTTTAATTGGAAAAATAGAGTTTAAAAACAATTTTCAAGTTTGTCACTATGATGCTAGGAGGCAAATTTATAATCTCTTACGAATAATTGTTTCTGAGTATTAAGACCCCACCCTACTTGAAAATGACTAAAATTAACACAAAGAGATAACATAATGTGCTTTCCTTGTGATTTCCTATCAGTGAAGCAAATCATGAGGCTGAGTATATGCATTCATTAATTCCTCGCTCGCTTGGTTCACCTTCCTCGGTGGTTGATTTTTGCTTTGACTGAGATGCTACGATGCTTTCCTTATCGATCTACACTATGAATATAGATACAAATAATTGTTCCAGCTATTTTTTGCCTGGCCATATGTCCTGTTCCTCGGCAGGAGTTTCAAAACCTGACAAACCCTTGACTTTTCTATGGAATCAGTAACTAGATTTCGAATTGGTAAAATTCAGTAGCTCAAGCAAATATTAAGTTAAATAGTAAATAAAAATGACACTTATGAGATACAAGATGATTAAATACATTTTATGTCATAGACCCTATAAACTCATGCTGAATTTAGAGTTACGAGAGTCAAAAAGAAGGAGGATGGAATGTAGGAAAGTGTTCAAAGAGAGGAAATTTGGGTTAAATAGGTTTGAAGCACACAAGTGACTCTTTTGGCACCTTTTCCTCTAATCCCCAAACCCTAGGGCTTGGATTACCTCCCAAGCTTCTCAAAAATCAACATTCCCTCATAGTGAGGGAGGTACTTCCAAGACGAGGAAGGAATTCATCATCATCATCACTACTCACAACACTCACCCAACTCTTGGTGCTCACAATTACAAAAATCTATGCTCTGTGAACTATGCCTCGCTCAAAAGTATCACTATCACTACTGGAAGCACCCTGCTTCTTCCTCTATTTTTTTTAACGTCTTCCACACTCTCCATGATTCCTTCTTGGAAGTTCTAGGAGCACCTTTTCTCCTCACTGACCATACGCTCTTTTTTGACTGCAAAGTCTTCCTCTAAACTTGCAATCTCCCTCTCAAACTCGACTCCTTCTGAGTCTCTAGAACTTGGACTTTATTCTCAAGAACCTGTATCTAATCCTCTGAAGCCTGAACCTACACCTGGTTCTCTAGAACCTGCACCTGCGTTAGCTACTTCTCATGATCCACAAGATTTTCCATCAGCCTATATACACCATGCTCTCTAACTCCAAGTATGATACCAATAGAGCTAGAGCCTCTAAGCTTGAGCCCTACATTCTCATCCTAGAAAAAGACCTAAAACCCTTTCTTCTTGATCATCAAGACATAAATCACACCATATATGAGTCCTGGTATGAACAATACATCATGGACTTTCATCACTCATCATGTTGCCATCCCAAATGGTACAACACCCAATCCTCAAATCTCCAACTCAATCTTGTCACCCAACACCATGTTTAACTTCGAGTCCCATTTAACTAGAGTCTCAAAAAATCCTTGTGACCCTATCATACTTTTTGTTACACCACTGTCGATGTACCATCCATCCTCATTAATGGTACCCTACAAGAAATGAGAGATCATGGGAAATTCCTCCTCCTCCAATCTCCTGGTGAGATTGTCTATCTCAGTAGAAGTGGCAATAATGGTGACCTGGTTTCCTTTCTTCTTCTCTTCATATCCATTCTTCTTCATCAGACATCTTGATGAAAAATGACCCATCCCGCCAAAGTTGAAACACTAGACCTTACTCAAGTCCTTCTTTTGATTACCCTTCATTTATATTGCAAGTGACACTTCATCATAGACAGTCTTCTTCTTTGGATGAAGATCATCATCTCGCAATTATTCCTAAATGAAGATGTCCCACAACTTATTTCATTCTAGCAACTTCTCTCTAGAAACGATTCCTTTGATGAAGGGATTACATTCCTTAGTGAACCCTTTCAAGGAAATCCTCACTATATCTCCATTTGAAATAGCCACACCAATGGCAGTAAGATCATCTTTTAATTGAGACAATCCAGTTAGATACAAAGTCATGCCTTCACCCTTTATCATCTTGGTGGACTTAAACTTATCCTCCAATACCAATACCCAATTCTCATTCTTATTTTGGAACAAATTCTCAAGAGCCATCCACACCTCATGTGCGTTGTTCTTCCTGAACAAATTAGGTATTAGGGAATCCTTCACACCATATAGGATGATCAATCTCAACGTCATATCCAAATCTTCATACACTTCCAGCTCCTTTGGTTCAATTGACTTCTTGATGGCTTTTTTAGCAAACTCCTAGATCCTATTGACCTGCAAAACCAACTTGATGCTTTCCTTTCATGGACCATAGTTGGAAAACCCTTCAACCTGTCTTTATATAAGATACCATCCCGCAACTTCCACACTATCACCTACAATGTGACCAAATCCCTCTTAAGTTGTACTTCGTTGTGCACAACTCTGATTCATTGACTTCCAAAGTAGCTTAAACATGCTCTGATACCATGATGATTTTCCACAATCTTAGGTCTAGGTTAAAATCTTAGAATATATTATGCTACCAAATGAATAATCTCAATAAGAACTAATTTTCACAACAGAAAATATAAAGAAGTAAATCACATATACACAATATACATAATTTTTAACAAAATTGTACAATAATGTACAACCCAATCTCGTTATATTAAACCAAATATGCATAATACAATAGTCTACGGTATACAATATGCAATGAAAATATTCGTTGCATCTTCTTTGAGGTATCTTTTTCTTCCTGTCCTTCACACCCATACTATTTGCTGGCTACCCCTTATTCCTTCAAAGGAAAACATGTTGAGACTCCAAGAGGTATGCCACCTAACATTGCTGCAAGTCACTTCTATTACATGTACACGGGTTGATCCAATATGCTCTCTAGGTTGGCCAATACCTCAGCTCCAAACTGCCAAGCTAGGAGTCAGCTTTGTCCATCAACGTACTACACTTTGGTGCCAATATTCACCCAACCTTTAGCTCCTCTTCATCAATTCAAGATAGCTCTTCAAGGGCTACTTTGGGCTATCAACACGCTTCCCCCCACTAGACTAGTGATGCCCAATACTTCACTATACGTTATGCTCCTATGATGGACTTTTGACCACCACGAAAATTCCTCCGAATGACATCCACATGGTGCAATGTAAAGTGATCCAAATCTAACCCAAAAACAAGGATCCAACACATAAAAATTGTTGTCTCAAGTCTACAATACTACTGTTGTGACTGTGACTAGTTAGGGCATCTTGGACTGGTGCAACATCCCCTAAACAGTTACCCAGATAACCCTCCTTGGCTACGACCTACCCTTAGATTGGTGTTAACACCGTTGGCTACTTCTCTAGGCATAGACAACCCTCAATACAAGCTACGTTGTCATCAAACATTGAGGTAGGGTCTGCAGCCTACCCAAAACAACCTACATTTTCCTCCCAGGGGTTATCCACCCAAGAAACACCTCAAACAACCATGAAAAAACCTTCCTTTACCTCCACCCTCTAGGGAGGTGCCTTGGCCTCCCTTGTAGCAACTCGACCCTCTAAATAGAGCCTAAAATAGACTTCTTTGGTCCATGTTGTTTAGTCCTCCTTTGCTGCGGTTAAGACAGAAATATTCCTCCTCTCCAAAGAGTTTATATTCAAGTGTGTGTTGCACTTTCGGATGAGGAAATGACTCCTCCATCACCTTCTATTTATACACTAATAGAAGGTCTCCTCCAATTTCATAATAGGGTTTGGAAAACTATCACATGTCTTCTTAACACAAAGCCGACCTAGACATAGATGTGCAAAACCCAATTATAAACTTCAAAATTCATATCTCCATTTCTACAACGTGGAATTGGATGATTCTTATTGCATTAGATTCATCTTGCTGAGAGCTATCATCCTCATCCATCACATGTAGAATTATTCTCATGGTTTTTGCTCAAATCCCAACGGGTTCAAAACCCCTACCTTGGGATCCAAGCCAACAAGTGACTCTCATGGCGCTTTTTCCTCCAATCCCTAAAACTATAGCTTGGAGTACCTCCTAAGCTACTTAAAAATCAACATAACATTGATTGTCCAAAAATTAAAAGGAGAGAGATCTTGGATCTCATTCAGAGTGGAATATGACCATCCATTTTTTGGCATTATGGTGCAGTGGCTGACATACACCATCTATCAACAATATTCATGCACCTATCAATGATCTTATCTTTTATTGGAAAAGTTAATTTTTAATGATATTTTATAGGAAAAGTTATATTATGTGTATATGATTATTTTTTTAGGAGATGTCTATACTTGTGAAGAAATGGATTTGATGTGACCTCCTTCAGTGTAGTACTCCATCTTTGACGTTCGACTTCGTCTCCTCCTCCTATGAGGTTCTACCTCAGTTTGTGGCCCCACCTCCAACACCTCTCTTTCATACATAGTCATGGCATGATATGGAATGATAAACACGACCTTGTCCATCTATACAATATGTAATCTAGCATAGCGACATTATTTGACTTGAAATCTGAATTTAAAAGTGGATTATGGGACATTATTTGACTTCAAATTTGAATTTAAAAGTGTGTTATTTTATTTATTCAAATGCATTCATATGGATTTCAGCGGTCATGGTAATCCATGAGATCACATTTCATTTAAGAATTTTGGAAAACATCCTCCATGATCCCACATTTAAAATACATAGAAACAAGTGCATTCTTTAAGGATATTTTTGATACCAAGAAAATTAAATCACAAAACACCCTACCCTATCACATTTCACAAAATATCAAATCATCTTAATCATGCTTTCCAATGTATCACTTAAACCCGTATAATTCCTTTTCTCTATATGATGTCCCTGATGTCTAGCTTAATTTCTCCCTTTGCAATTTATTGAACATACCATGAATTTATTCCATTTAGCAGTGTAAAATGTGTATCGTCCAGAAGTGAGTCTATCAATTTTTTTCAGGCTCTTATACCAAAAAATGTATTACATAGATCATGTCTGATGTCCAATGAGAAAAATAGATATCCTTGCTTTTAACACTCTCATTTTTCAAAGCTGCAACCATGATAGTGCCAATTTCATATATATTTTTAAAACCTATCATGACTTCATGCATGACAAGGCCTGGACTATCTCATTCTTTCAAATGTGGCTGATGAAGGATGTTTGAGAGGGTTTTTCCCACTTCTCTAACCCACATAATTAAGCATTAGCATACTCCTTGTACAGTTCTCAATCTATATGTGGTCCTCCGAAATAAATTATATTTTATATAGGAACATTTGTGGTGTCATGGATCACTTGGGTGAGAATAAAAATATGTGGAGCAAGGTTCAACACCATCTCCACCCACTTTTCCAGAGAAATAACAACAAGTAATGAAATCCTTTGTAGCACATAATCATATATTGCTCCCACTTCCTTTCCGTAGAATCATTTCATTTTAGAAATTTTCCAAAGAGGAATGACCATGCCTATAACAACTCGGGATGCCAGTCATTGGAAATACTATTGTTTATGTTAAACACATACATGGAAGACACAAAAGATGAATGATAAGCATGAGTCTGTGTTTATTATTGACAATGATATACATTTATAGTACATTCACATGACCATTAATTTCGTATTCCAAGGTCTCTTGGACTTCCATAAACTATCTAGCTTCCACACCAACCCTTAGAGGATTAGGTGTCCAACATTCCCCCCCTTAATCTGAAGGGTTATGTATGAGTCCAAGAAGACAGATGTAAGACAAAACGTGCAAAAATGCAATGCAGAACTAGGATGAATGTGCTCTCTGAAATGTTGGTATAAGCGAGGTGGTTTAAGGATGACCACCAACACTGGAATGATTAGTGAAGTTCCCGGAACTCTTCCAAGTCTAGCATGAAGCCCAAGTCTTCTGCTAGACAAAGTGCTCCTAATGTTTTGAAGAGGGAAACCTTTAATTAGGAAAGGGAGGTCTCACCTCACATAAAAGGGAGAACCTTAAACTGAAAAGAGAGGTCTGAACCTGTGATGGTTTAAGGATGACCAACAACTCTCGAATTCTTAATGAAATTCTTGGAACTCTTCCAAAACTCACAAGAAGCTGAAATCCTCTTCTAGAGGAAGTATCCCTAATTCTTTGAAGAGGCATCACCGACTCAAGGAATGTTCAAGAAAATCTTTGTCTCTGGGTAAAACTCTGAATCTGGTATGGCAGGTTGTGGCTCAAGCTTGCTTGATGTGGCTTTGAAGCTTGTAGATGACAATCATTCCCCCCCTGTGAGATACAATGTGAGATGATGGAGAAAAATCAACTACAAGGCTATTCAATATTCGAGAACAAATCCTGTTGTATGAGAGAAATATCCTCTTAACTATTGAAGCCCATTGCTAAGTAGTCATCCGTCCAAGATGAATCTTTGTTCTTGCAGGAGGTTTGTTTCTGAAGCATCTATTTGAAAAATGATTGGTTTTATGATATTGCTTACATGGATGAAGAACAAAACAATGTTCTTTCATATGGTCAACTCGATCACAGTGTTGGCATTTCATAATTTGTTGTTGTTGCTATGGAAGAGGGGAAAAATTGTGGACAATCTCTTCCCAAGGTCTGATGACTAACTTTGGAAGTTCAAACTAAACTTATGCATCTGCATGTACGACTGTTACTTCATTAGGTACTAAATCTGAAATAACTTTAACAATATTGACTTGCTGCTGATGGGTGGTTGTCTCAATGTTCTAAACAAAAACACATTCAGAATGATGTCTATTTTGATGTAGCTCTTCTTATTGTAGTTGTGATTCAAGCTGCAAAAAATCAATTTTTGTCTTGTACATTTTGCAAGCAAGTTTGAATGTTAAAAAGAGTTTCCTTACTGACTTTTACCATCCCATCAATAATGGAATAGATTAGATTATTCAATAACTGTAATGCATCATCAATTTTCTCTATTTCATGACTATGTTGCATGGATATCTCACACAATGCCAAATAGCTACAACTTTAAAAAATATAAACAACCGCCAATGCTTATGAACATTGAGCTCCGTCATTCCCAAAAATCCTCCAACATATTCACTTTCAAAGCAAAAATGATGGCTATCAAAACTTCAACAACTATCACACCATGTCATTGACAGGACTTGAATGCTCATATATATAAATGCTTTGACTAGGGTACAAACTAATATTCTCTTAACTTTCCACTTTCTTCAAAGAAAACAATCTTCTCTCAATACTCATATAAATGGGACAATGATTGGAGATCTAGGCCTTCATGAAACTTTTGACTACTTTTGTAATAGTATCTTTGAGATGGCATATATGCATCATGTGGGCTTATTGATAAAATAAACTTTGTAGAAGCTCAAGAGCTCTTACTTCTTGCACGAACTCAAGTCTCTGAGGGGCATAATCACATTGGGATTATTATTCATTAGGTGGTATACAAATGGAACCTTCCTCTCAGTTGAGGGGCAGCATAAGTCTGCTGGTCTTAAGGTGTCTTAGGAAATAACAAAGATAATAGGGGGGAAGGTATCCACACTAATGGGATTGAAAAAGGGAAGGCTGCAGTGAGGACTTCAGCAGTTTTATCTCAAATTGATGAGTTCTGCTATGCACTCGGTGGAAACAAACCAATCTAGAGTATTTTAATTGCCAACAATGGCATGGTAGTAGTCAAATTTATGCAGAGTGTGAGAGCATGGGCTTATGAAACATTTGGGACTGAAAAGGCTATTTTACTGGTGGTTATGGCCACACTTAAAGATATGAGGATCAATGTTGAGCACATACAAATTGCTAATTAGTTTGTAGAAGTGCCAAGAGGCATCAATAATAACAACAATGCAAATATTCAACTCATTACAGAGATAGCAGAATAATTTTTAGGAAAAATGAAAATTATCCAATGAAAGCAACATTGGCTCTTCTTTTACGTGCCCAAGTTTCCATAGCTGCGAGTCATTATCACATTGCTATCGAATATTTGGAGTGCATAACTGAAATAAAACACCGACCTGAAACTGTTGCTGCATTAGAATATTTAAAAGAGAAGGCAGATGATATTGACGGGGTAGAGGCTATCTTTGATGCTGCTATAGAGTGGTGGAGAAGAACATTATATAACTGAGCAGAGTCCTGTAACCAGGAGAATCATTGCATGAACATAGTTTTGCTGGAATCATATATCATTTTTGGTGGTTGGTGCATTCTTAGCGAGCGGTGGCACAACTGGGGGAGGAGAGACTGGTTTCTGAGCTTAACTTGCAACCTTTCTATCTCTTCAAATTTGGTTTATTTACACCAGAAACCTACCCAGAATTTATCTCTGAGGTAACATGCAGCCCCACAAAAGAAAACTCAGACCAGAACTAGAGATTCATAGGAAAGCAAGAGGAGATGTTTTACCATTGCAAGAAAATACAAATATTGCAATCATAACGAAATTGGGGAATAAACCAAACTACACTAGTATATCTTGGCAGCCCTATGGAAAAGCGTTATGACCACTCCAGAAATACACATTCATATTCTATTGCCAAGATAATTCCTAGTCATTCATAATTATTAATTACAAATAAAGAAAATAAAAGACCCCAAAAGTAGTCAAATTCTATATTGGCATGATTATCAATCTCATGAATTAAGAACTTCTCAAAGTTTTTCCTCCAGCTCTGATCTCATTGATGGTTGAACCTTTTTTTTAGAAGAGCAGATAGACCTTCAGGAAATGATTGCAACTCTTCCTTAGAGCTTCCTATATCCAATAGCTGTCTACAAACTTTTCGCGCTCTTAATTCTTGTAAATAGGACTCAAACTTGATAGGATCATATTTCAAAGCTAAGAAAGCAGCATCATCTTTCCATAACTCCTCTCTAGAATCACCAACCTTTGAAGCCAAAAACCAGTAGTTAATCAAACACAAAGTTGATTTGTGAGATAGGTTATTTCCACGGGCTAGAGCTTCAACATACATGCGGAAAGGAATCCAGTCTTGAGACCAATGCAAATATTTTATGGTCAAATAGACTCTTAAAATAGGGAGAACAGAACAGTCTACCCATGAACCAAAGCTTCTCTTAATGCAATTCTCTTAGTTCGTTGGACTCATAATCAAACGTCAGTTCGCAAAAAACCTAAGGCACAAGGCGGTTCGACAGTCGTGAAAGTAAATCTGGCCAAGTTTAGCTGATGAACTCAGTCATATATGTTCCCAGCAAACTCGGCCCTCCTCAAAAGCACTTTGAATTCAGGGACTCATGTGTGAAATTATCTTCAAGTGACAAAAAATCAACTTGGGTAGGAGATATCTCATACAGCAATGAAAACGAGTGGGTTTCATTTCACCTTCCTCAAGAAACCTATCTAGCCAATGAAAGGAAAGCTCCAGACTCAATGTAAGCTCCAGAAATCAACCTCTGGTGCATTGTTATTTTTACAACTTATGCAGAACATAGATAGGAGCACTCAGCGTGACAGAGGGGCGAAGGACAGGAGTGTTGGTGCATTTTTTTTACTTGAGACAATGGATAGAGAACCCAAAAAAAATCTAGCTGAGAGAGGTCAGATGGACAGTGTGCAAAATGAAATAGCCATGCACATAATAATGACAGTTCTATTCACAGGAATGTAGATTCGACATGCACAGAGAGGCAACTGGTGTTGCCGTAGTCCCTGTTGAAATGAGGGAATGAAAACACCTGATGAAATCAGGGAATGAAAACAATTATGGATTTAATAGATATGCATTATAGAAAAGATGTAAGATGTGCTTTACAACTAAAGAATATTGCATCCCTCATTGAAAATATGTGAGAAAATCATACTGGTTAGTATATTAAATGTGTGAGAAAATATATGCCATTTAGCTTAATAAATACATATGAAAATATAATGCACATACACGCATCTTTTATATTAAATATGTGTTAAAATGTATACCATTTAGCTCAATAAATGTATATAAAAATGTAACACACATGCATATATCCTCTAAAAATCAACAAAAATAGAATATCTTAATATATATTATCAATAACTAATCATGTCAAACAAGTTAAAAAATCATGTGTTAATAAAAGTATATTATTAAAGTATATAATCTTTTAAAGATTATTTATAAAAAATAAAAATTCAATTAAAAAATAAAAAAATAAATTAAAATATAAAATATTTTAGGAAAAATTGTTTTATATCAAATTAAATTAAATTTTATTTACTGAAAATTGAAAAACAGAAAAATTAAAAGATATATAATATAAACGAATAATGAAAAATAAAGCATTGATATTAGGATAATAAATATATAAATACATTTTGATCGTATGCATATGTGGTAGTTGGGAGTCAATTCGGGTTTTCATGGTTACAGTGGGTAACTAGCAATTGCACCAGATGTTGCAAAGGAAATGTCGTAAGGCATAAATTCAAGAAGAATAGTAACATATAAAAGACTCACAAATTCAATAAGAATAGTGACATATAAAAAATTCACAGGTCGAGGAGGCTAGGGAGACTTGAGAGAAGAGACAACAATAGTGAACCAACATGATGAGCATGATCACGAGGGGGAGCATGACAGACAAGTGTGCAGGATGAACCATTCCTTCTGCTAGCTAAGGTCCTAGCTATGCTATTACTGTAACCCCTGTCTACGGTGCTTTCTTAGATGCCTTCGCCTCCGGTGGCTATACCCGTGCCTTTAATGCCTTTTCTTTAGCTAATGGGTAAACAACTGGTGCTTTGGTTGGGTGCAATTGGACTTGGATGGAATATAATGCTTGGCAAGGCACAAGCTTAATTTATGTATATAGATGTGCAGAAGGAGCAAGGAATGATGAAACCCCATTTCCCAGAAGGAGCAGGGAATGACGAAACCCCATTTCCATTTCACCTAAAATAGGGATATGTGGACCAGCGTGATGAGCATGATCACAAGGGTGTGTAGGATGAACCATTCCCAAAGAGTGAGTCAAAGGATGAAGTTGGAGCTATGATAATGGGGCATTCGATGCCAACAAATACAAAGACATTCAACATGGTACCAAAATTGTAAGTAGATGACTTTTGGGAAAATATCAATCATTTCAAGACAAAAATTATGATGCCGAAGGAGAGAGACTTTTGGGAAAATATCAATCATTTCAAGACAAAACTTATGATGCTGAAGGAGAGAGACTTTTGGGAAAATATCAATCATTTCAAGACAAAAATTATGATGTTGAGGGAGAGAGTCTGGACATCCCGAGACACTATATTACAAGAGAATAAAAAAATTGAGGAGCTCATAGGGGTGTGTGCCAATTCAGCAGCCAAGTTGTCTAGTGTAGAGGAACATCTCAAGACCCTCACAAGGTAGAAAGAGTAGTACAATTGCGATTTATAGAGAAACCATCAACATGAGTACATAGATATGGTTTGCAACATTACCAACCCACCTTTATACATTCAGGCGAGCAAGGCAGAGTTCTCCAAATGGATCATGTTGGGTGACCTGGTGGAGCAGCATGAGTTGAGCATTGGACATAATCAACATAGTAGACTTATTCCATGTGCAAGCTTTCATGCATTAAAACCGTCCCAGAGGATGGATTGGTGAGAGATTACGAGTTGGACCTTTATTGATCAGATTATTCCTAAGAGGATATTCTTAGCCAAGGGCATATTACAGTTTGGGCCTTCAGGCATGGACAATGATAGAGGGTTGAGATGGTACCATAACCCACAAGTCCCATGACTTAGGTGGAATTGGTATCCAGGTGAATCTATTGAGGGAAATATTAGTTGGAGGATTATTTGGGATCCAGATATTAAAGGATCCATTTAGGATCATTTAGCACAAAGGTTTGTACGATATCTAGGTATCAGTATACAAACACTTTTGTTAGGGGTAGAAGCGGTACAAACACTTTTGTTGTGTGTAGAAGTGGATTACTTGAAGTCAAGAAATATTTGGGTGGGAGGATTTGTAATATTCCATTTTCTTGATATGGCCAAAATGGACGGAATCTACCCATGGAATTTGCCTTTATTTTTCAAGGGAAAATAATAAAATAAAGTCTCTAAAGAATCCATCAATCCTATTAAAGGGGACATAGTCTAGGCATTTGGATCATCCTGGACATGGGTTAGGCATTGGGATCATCCTGAGTTTGTCTACCTTATTGTGTTTGTTGAGAAGTTGAGTTTGTCTATCTTATTGTGTTTGTTGAGAAGTTGGCGTGGCTCGTTCTAGCTTGATCTTGGGGTTGTCTATATTATTGTGTTTGTTGAGAACTTGGCATGGCTAGTTCTAGCTTGATCTTGGGGTTTTCAGCTTGATCCCAAGACGAAAACCCCACAGTGAGATTTGTGTGGTGGATCCATCTAAGATTCATAAGTGGGCTTCAACGTCTTAGATTAGTCATTGTTGAGCATCCATACATGTCATTGGTAGGGGCTTCAGTATGACTTGAATGACTTGTATGATTGAAAAGGTGCCACATTAGATATTCACCCCCACAATAGTGTCTCAGATTAGTCATTGTTGAGGATCCTTAGATGTCAGATTAGTCATTGTTGAGCATCCATACATGTCATTGGTAGGGGCTTTGAGTATGACTTGTATGACTTAAAAGGTGCCACATTAGATATTCACCCCCACAACAGTGTCTTAGATTAGTCATTGTTGAGCATCCATACATGTCATTGGTAGGGGCTTTAGAGTATGACTTGTATGAATTAAAAGGTGCCACATTAGATATTCACCCCCACAATGATTAGTCATTATTGAGCATCCATAGATGTCATTGGCAGGGGATTCAGAGTATGAATTGTATGACTTAAAAGGTGCCACATTAGATATTCACCCCCAAGGTGCCACATTAGATATTCACCCCCACAACTAGATTTTTATTTATTTATTTATTTATTAAAAAGCATAAAGGGATAGAATGGAGTTAGTCTAAATGAACTAAATGTAGAATTAATACTGATAAAA
>APFE030127432.1:48971-76699 GCA_000404065.3 Pinus taeda | reverse complement strand
GTCAACGCATGTTTAAGTGCATCAAAAGATTTGTCAGCTATCTCATCCCAAAAGAATGGAGTGTTTTGTTTCAACAACTGGGTGAAACCTTTTGTAATCTCGGCATAGTTAGGAATGAAACGACGTAAAAAGTTTGCATTCCCTTGCAAACTCTGGAGTAGGCGAAGTGTCGAAGGAGGTGGTCATTTGACGATGACTTCGACCTTCGAAGGATCGACACGAATGCCAGCTTTGGAGACAACAAATCCCAGTAAACGACCCATTTCTATACAGAAAACACACTTGTGCGGATTCAGCCTAATCCGATAATACCTACATCTCATGAAAATTGCTCGTAAGTGAGTGAGATGGTCAGCGCTGCGTAATGAATGAGCTGGTAAATCATCGAGATAAGGCTACACAATGTGCTTGATGTCATGAAATGCATAAGACATTGCACTTTGAAAATTTGCTCCGGCGTTCTTCAATCCAAAAGGTAACTTGCAATAAGCAAATGTCCCCCATGGACAGATGAATGTTGTTTTTGGTTGATCGGCAGGTAGAATGTTAATTTGATTGTAACCGGAAAAATCATCCATAAAGGAGAAAATTTCACTGCCGGCACAATCATCGATATTTTGATCGATATAGGGTGTGGGATAATTGTCCTTGGGACAAGCACGATTAATATCCCTATAGTCAATACATATTCTTATCGTCCCTACTTTTTAGTAACCGAAACAATATTCGATACCCAATCCGTCAAAGGAATTCGATAAATGAAACCTGCTTTAAGTAATTTCTCAACTTCGGCTTTGACCGCAACAGCATTTCATGGGTGTATCTGACGCAAACGTTCCCGGACGGGTTTAGCATCCGGGTAAGTTTTGATCTCATGAACAACAATTGAAGGATCAATTCCTGGCATTTCCTCATAGGACCAGGCAAACACGTCACAAAATTCTTGAAATAGGGCTTTATATGTGTTGACTTCAGTGTCCGTACAAGAAGCACCTACGTGAATGTTTTAAACAATCCCAGGTTTGACTAAAATGTCGATAGGAACCGTTCGAGAAATATTGGCTAAATTTTGTTCAGAATCAGGATGTTTCAATGGATTCTACAGTTCTTTAACATATTCAGCGGTAAAAATAGATGAAAAATAATTTTCAAAATGATTAATCTCAGGTAAAAATGAAGACCGATGATGAAGATCTTCCCATGGTAATGCATCAATAGACAACAGTTCCCGAATTTGTTCATCGGTGTGAATGGTTTCCGAAAAGGTTGTTGACTCTGAGGTTGAGATTGAAAGTGATTTTCCATGGATCTCATTCACTAGATCAAAATTGGTTGAACTTGAGTTGGAAAACAACTGTACTGCCTGATAAGCAACTTCAAAGGGACTCAAAGGCATGGCATCGCCAAGAGAGTCCACCTCGGAATCGAATGGAACGATCCAAGGATCGTCAAGAATTATGGATTCTGACGAAATCATATGAATGGTTGCGAAAGGAGACGGTACGTTGGGAGGAGGAAACGAAAAAGTTCCGAGTAAACCCGAATCTTTAACTAATCCTACCCCAACATCCTTATAAGGGATAGCGGTTTTTCCAACATGTTGAATACTCTCAGCAAAGGATGGGTCAGATGAAAAGTAAGTTAACTGATCTATTGTAACGATCTTTCCATTGTGTGGAAACTTAATAAGCCGAAAGACCGATGAAACAACAGTAGTCATGGCATAAGACCAGCTACGACCCAAAAAAAGGTTGTAATCTAGAGGGGCATCAACCACCTCCACATCTAGATTAACAGTTTTTCCTTCAACCCCTATAGGTAAGTCTTGCAAAATGCCATAAAGATGAAACCCTCGGCCATCAAAGGCCTTCAGAATCATCGGGGATTGATTAAGTGTAGGAGAGCCAAGGGTTTTCTAGCACTGTATCACATAATACACGTTGAATCTCCCTCATCAATCACAATCTTAAAGCAAGGTATGTTTTTGACTAACACTGGAATCTGGAAAGCCATTTGATGAGGTAAAGGAGGTGTACTATTTTCTAAATCAAAGACTATGAGGTTTGAGTCCTGAAGATCAACAGCTCCTATAGCCGACAATAGCAATTTACGATGTGCTGGACAAGATTGCAGCACCTCCAAAGCCGACATTGCTGAAGGTGAAACAACTAAATCTTCAACAATGATATAGTTCTGAGCAGCTTTCGCATGTGGATTGAAAGCTGACTTTCGAAGTATACATTTAACAGGCGGTTTGATTACTAAGGCTGGATTAGGTTTCTCGATCTGTAGCGGATCGGAACCAGACGAAGTTGAGGTTGATGGGTTGGAATTAGAAGATTCCGCTTCCTTACCACCAATAGGACTCTTACTTCCATAATCTTGCGATCTTGTCGCAATCCTAACATGGGACATCATCATTATGGGCTCTTCCGAGGCATTAGAGGAAGAAACTATCATCTTACTGTCTTGAATCGGAAAAGGATCCTTTAAAACAACAGGTGTTTGAGAACCTTTGACGATTTTTGCAACCTCAGCACGATGTGGACAATCTCTTGCAAAATGCTCCTCATCGCAGATGAGACAAGGATAGCGAGGTTTACGTTTCTCGTCAGTAGATTCTGGTTTATTTGATTTCTCTTTCGAGTTTTGCTTATTATTCTTCTTTCCTTTCCTCTTACCGCTAGATTTTGATTTGGCCATAGATGATTCTACGACATGGACATCGGCAGAAATTTCAGTTGAAGACTCTCCCTTCAGGGAATTTGGTAAAGTTATAATGGGAGAAGAATTCTTGGAGGATTTCTTCTTACTTTTGGTATTAACAGTACCAATCATACCGTCAGCAGCATGAGACCCTGAGGGAGGTGCAGTTATTTGATTGCTTTGGAAGGTTGAGGATTTTCTCGTGTAAAGTACCTGACTGCATATAAACTAAGTCAAGGTATTGACCTTGAGAAATTACTTGCTCCTCAGTAACTACTCCTGCCTTGGCTAAATCTTCAGTTATTTTAGGTAATAACGGTTTTACAAATCATTATGCCAAAATTTGGTCCGGGATAAAAAATTTCACTAAACGACGTCAACGTTGCCATTCATGAATATGGTCTGAAATATATGTGGACTTCGACTATTTTAATGAAGTTAATAATTCTGTTCCATTGTCATATCGGATTGGCAGCTGAAAATGAGTAAGGAAGGAAGTGGCTAACTGACTAAAATTGTAAAAAGAGCCTCATGGCAGCTCAATGTACCACTTGGCTGCAAGGCCAATCAAAGTGCATTGAAAAAGATGAAGACGAATTGAATCATCTATAATGGAATTCGATGCACACCAGAGATGGTAAGTCATCACATGATTTGACGGATCTTCTCCCGACTTCCCTTCAAACTTTGGTATATCACTGGGCAACTTATTTGGCGTTGGCGGCCAAAACGGAAGATAATTAATGGGATCGTTCGTAAGGCGTGACAAGTCAGGTAAATCCAAAGTTGCTATAAATGATAACTGACGGTTCGGATCCCGAAAACTTGGGGTCATAAGACCAGCCCCAAGAGGAGGATATCCAGGATAACTTGGAATCAGATTGGCATTTGGGATATTATAGCCTCCTGGAAAACCAGGATTAACCGGACCATACTAGGGTTGTTGAGGTTGTTGATAAGTATACCAAGGGTACGGTTGATACTGATAAGCCGGGTTTTGCACAGCAGGACCAAATTGGTATTGTCCCTGGTATGGTTGATAAGTGAATTGAGGTTGACTTGTGACAACTTTACTAGGTTCAGGTTGTCCTACAGGCATTGAAACAGAAGTCTAGATTGTAGGTCCGGACTGAGGTAAAGAGGCATGAGGAGTTAATACAGGAATAGTAGAAACTGGAGCTGCTAATCCTACAGAAATAGGTGGGGTGGATTGAATAGAGGCCGTAGTAGTTGCAGCAGACATTTGAGGTGGAGTTCGAGGTGAACTAGGCCCAGGTTGATGAACTACCCCATGTGTAGAAGTTTGAGTAGTAGGCAGGACAGGTTGCTGGGGTGAACCAGAAAACAAAGGCTATCCAGATTGAGATGAAAACTGCACACTGGGTTGCGAAGTCCATTGATCCCACACCACGTTCATTGCGGGGTATGGACCCATAATAGGTTGAGCATATTGAGGACCAAAATAAGGTTGAGTGTAAGGTTGATAATTATATGGTACATTTCCCGTTCCTTGAACAAATGATTGACTTGAAGGTGGTTGGAAGCCTTGAGGTTGGTATTGACCTTGAGGTTGGTACTGACCTTGCAGTTGGTACTGACCTTGAGGCTGGTACTGACCTTGAGGCACATATTGAAACTGAGGTTGACCTTGAGGTACATATTGATACTGGGTTTGACCTTGAGGTGAATATTGCGGATGGGGTTGACCTTGAGGAAAATACTGCCCCATAGGGATGTACCGTCCTTGAGGTTTCCCCCCAGGTGGTATTTGAATACCTTGCGGCTGCCCCCCAGGCGATATTGAAATACCTTGAGGTTGCGGGTTAGGGGTAGTACCAGACATCATAAGAATCTCTTCGACACTTAATGGTTTAGTTCCGCTATTACCAGGAGATACTACATATTCGATGGGTTGAGGAGATGCTCCTGAAAATGTACCAGATAAAGACTGATACCCAGAAGGAACAAAAGGACTGCCATGTAAACCTCTGGGTGTTGGATGGAAAGGAAATCGAGGTGGTGAAGACGCGAGACCTGGATTTTCTAAAACGTTGGTCAATGAAATATACCAAGCGTCACCTCTAATGGGACTATAGAAAATTGATTCACACTCCCTAAGTTCGATAGCTGGTTGATCTTCAGGGAGGTTTATACCTTCGTCCGAACTTACAAGCTCTTCTATGGAAATGAGTCCAGAAGGAAGATTCTGGTAAAGATACTTTCTACACTGTGTGAACCAGGACCACTAGAAACAGGAGAAGCAAATCCTGAATATGGAGTAGCAGTAGGTTCAGTTTCAGGTTCAGAGATTTCAGGTTCCTCGGCTAATGAACTAGTAGGAGTAATACTACCAGTAACTTCGGAAAATGAAATCGGTTCAGAAATATGTTCTATTGCTTGAACTTGATAATCAGGATGAATGATTAACAAAGACTCTCCAGCCTTCGATGACCCAAATCTACTTTCACTAGGTGTGACAAGAGCTCGTAGCCCTTCAAGTTGACTTGGTGTAAATTCGGGAGGCTGCCCCCGAAGTCGATAGGATTGTCTCGGTAATTCAACCACGATTTTTTATTTAATTACTTCACACAAAAACAAAGAACATCTCAAGAAAACCACCTAAAGTCTCTAAAGAACCAAACAATTTGAAGCACACGCCTAATAAATCTAGGAGATCAAACCACACACAAACAATATCTTTCCGGATCAAAAACACTAGTTGGTGATGAAATCCAACGTCACAGAATTCAATACAGAAATGGCGGTTGGAATAGTTACCCCGACAACCTGCTTAATGAAATAGACTGGCACAAGTTTCTCCACTATAATTGTCTCGAGTGAAGATAACCCCCCAGAGAGTCCAAGTGAGTCTAGTCGACGTCTGATCCAAGTATAGTGGGATCTTCCCTCCATCGTCACCTAGGAAAGAATCCTAAAGATTATGGTCACTAAGGTTACCAACGGAAACAAATGTACCTGAGGGAACAATCTACGATCCGATACGCACGCAAGGGCAGAGTAACAAGCTCAATCCCCTTGAAGGCTCCTTGATATAATCCAAAGTTTACCAACAAGTGACCCCAGGCTCCCCGACAATGGTCAATCCGAGGTTTACTGTTTTTAATACGTGAATATCTTCTATCGTTCCCAATGAGGAAGGATTGATTCCCACACTGGTTCAGATATGATCTCGTACTTTTCCTTTAAGAGGAGCTTTCCTAGAGCATAGATGTAACAATTGGAATTTATCCCTACCGCAAGATCGACTACTTGTTTGTTTAAACTATCTTGGAGAGTTAATTACTCCCTACTCCAAGATACTAGCCTAAGCTATGTTGGTGAAAAGAGCCCTAGAAAATAAAAAGATTGCTAGATGGATTTTAATTAAGCATTAATTTTATTGGTTGTTTCTAAAGTCAATGGGTGCGGAGATGAAACTTTATGGTGTGAAGACTTGACTCCAAAACACTAAAAAATGCACCTAAGATGATAAACAATTCCTTTTCTTTTCAATGAATTTCTAGCTAAGAAAGAGTTGAAAATGCAATGCTTTGAAAATCAAATCTTTCTCTTAACATACAGCTGAAAAGAAAACTTTGTCTTTTTCAAAGAAATTAAAAAACGAGACTACTAATCACACTCACAGAAAATCCCTTTTCTTTTCAACAATCAAAAACTACAAGAACAAACAATTCTTTCAAGAGAGCTTTTAAGATTTCTAGAAAAACTCTAAAAACTATTGAATTTTTTTTTTCAACAAACTTCTATAATTTCTATGAAATACTCAAAACTATAATCTAATCTTGAGATCTAAACAAAATGGATTGAAAAGAAACTTGAAATGTTTTTGAGGATGCTTAACTTAGTTTTTCAGCTAACTAAGGATCAATTTGTTCAGATCAACAAACTAATCAAAAACACCCAATTATGTTTTTAATAAAAACTTAAATTCGAAACTATCAATCAAGTTTAATCAAAGTTTTGCGAAATAGAAAAATGGGATCTAGCTCTCTTCAAGGATAGATTTCATAAGCTAGTCAAACTCAGCAAGAAGACCAGAGATACCAGTGTGATCTAAGGCTCTAAGGCTTCCGATCTCTGAGCTATTACAAAGACCAAGCAAAAATCAATCCAACAGGCAGAACTTCTAGAAAATCACTTCAAACAAGAATGCCAATGAAAACTAACTCACAAGGAACTTCTGTCAAGACAAGTGCAGATCTGGGCATAAACTAATAGCTATGGAGAAAAACTAAAGCTAACTGGGTGGAATGATCTTAGGTTTTTCAAACTTTTGACAGGGTCCGCAGGCTCCCAGTAGAACCAGGTGCTGTACCGCTCTGTGTTATACTGTAACAGTGCGGACAGGTCCGCACTGTACCTAACGTAGAAGGTGCGGTACTCTTCCAAAAATCCGAAAAATAAAAATCAAACCAGGATCTAACAAGTACCCAATCCCACACACATCAAGGAAAAATCAGAAACCAAAACTCAAGTTTCTCAAGTCAAAGCAAAGACAAATTAAAAACCAAAACCAGTTCCCCAGAGTCGCCAATTTGTTGGCCGGATAAATCGTTCTTGCGGACAAGACCGATCTCCCTAGTATCAAATGATATCTAGCAACAAGCAGCACAAGCAAATCTACTTTTCTCTAAACATGTTTCAATTCATAAATGAAAACTAAGAGGTGTAATAGACCCTACCTCGGTCCAATGCTTGTTTGTGGCCGCTTTGTTCCAACAGCTTCAAGTAGTTACCTTTTGATAACTTGCATACACAAGCAAACACACATCAAAGAACACCTGCATAGATAATATAATAAAACATGTTCATTATGAATATCACGGAGCTCATAAAATAAACCATTAGAGACAGTTCATTGAGAAAAATAATCTTGATTGTATTAATTTTATGAATAAAAGAACCTTACAACCTTTGCCTTGATGTTGCATAAGCTCTTTCCAGGGTCCAGTAGGAATCTCCTCTACTTTGACATGCCTCACTCACTTCCCAATGAAATGAAAGGTATGTGATCTTTCCTCTCACAAGCTCAAAAAGGAAGTATAATTTCTAGCAGCATTTACCCTCAAGAATCTTCAGCTTTCAACCTCTCCTACAACCATCCCAATGCCTGAATTTATAGTGCAAATGGAGGAAGTTGCAGGTCCACCATTGAAGGGATAAGTTCCTCCTTCAATGGGATAAGCACCTCATATCATGGAGTTAGCTCCCTTAGTTATGGAATGGATGAACCAAGGTGGAGTGGACTTGCCAGCGTAATATTCCTTCTAGAAGCGTCCAGAAGTGACCCAAGGTGAGTTTTTAAGAGCGAACTCACGCTTTTTTAACTTTTACAGGGGCTTGCACCAATCACTTAATAGATAGAGCGGTCAGGTTCGCAGGGGACATGACCATTGAGTGCGGTACCGCAGGCAATGCTAGGAGAAAGTGTGAAACCAGGATTAAGATATTTTTAAGGTCCTTCTCCCATTTTCAAGGCTTGACATGAAGAGCTGAGGCTTAATACTTGCAAAGGAGGTATGTATGAGTGGTGATGGACTCACATAAACTGTAGAAAGTCGTGGTGACAATTGTTTGTGTAACATCTAGCCTCGCCATTGTTTGGCCTTTTGGGGAAAGACATTGAGTTTATATGGATTGACAACTGTCAAAAGGCTCTGGATGAGTTGAAAGATAAGCTAGTAACCACCCCAATCTTGGGAGGTCCAAATTGGGCCCTACCTTTCCACATCCACACTGACGCCTCGAACAAAGCCATAGGGGAAACCTTGGGACAAGTTGAGGAGAAACTACCATATGCCATCTACTTTGTTAGCAAAAACCTGTCTAAGGCAGAGTTGAACTATACTGTAACTGAGAAAGAGTTCTTGGCCGTAGTCAATTCCCTAAACAAGTTCAAACACTACATCACTGGTTATCAAACATTTGTACACACTGATCATGTTGTGATTAGATATTTAATGAATAAACCTGATTTAAAAGCTCGTATCATTAGATGGTTACTTTTATTACAACAATTTTATTTGACCATTGTTGACAAGCCAGGTAAGGAAAATGTTGTTGCTGACTTTCTGTCTAGACTAGATTTGCCTGCAGGTGAAGAAGGAATGGTAGACGATCAAATGCTGGATGAACACCTGTTTGCTATTTCAGTACTCTCTCCATGGTTTGCTGATATAGCAAATTACTTGGTTTCAGCATAGTTCCCTCCACACCTATCCTCAAAAGAGAAGAGCAAAATTGTGAGGAAAAGTGCCCCATTCACTTGGATTGGGGGAAACCTATTTAAACTTGGCCTAGATCAGATCTTGAGGTGTTGTTTTAGGGGGGAGGAAGTTTTTGACATCCTCCTCACCTGTCACGATGGGCCCTGTGGAGGCCACTTTGCAGCAAAAAGGACTGCCTTCAAGATTCTACAGGCATGCTACTATTTGCCCACTCTTCATCAAGATGTCAGAAGATACATTAGCCAATGTGATTGATGTCAGAGGATGGGAAACCAACTCCAAGGGATGAGATGCCCCTCCAACCTCAAGTGACTTTCGAGCCATTTGAGAAGTGGGGCACCGGCCCCACAAGACCAATCAGCAGAGACCTTGGCCGAATTAGAGAGTCATCTAGAGTGCTTGACAACAGATATTCCGGAGACCATCATAGATGACATTCCTCTTAGGTTACAACACTATGTGATTGGGGTCCCAGGACCTTTTAGGAGGTTCCTTTGTAGGGTGGCCCGAGCAGTGGTGTCTTATCGTGATCATCACCAATGATAGGATGATCGCCTTGTAGACTCATTTTTGGATTTTTTTGTGCTATCATTTTTGCCGATCATAAGGTGTTTTTTAACCTATGATTGAAGATGATGTATATTTTGACACACTTCTATGCTATGCTATATCACTATTATTGGTTATCTTGCAAAAGATGTTATGGGATGTTTTTTTTTAAACTTACTGTTTGATTTAATGCAAATGTCTATTTAACATTTGAGAAGCAACTACATATGCTAATGTATTTAAATATCTTGGAATGTGCTGATATTCAATGTAATCAAATTCTCGTTCCAAGAGACAGACTCTAAAAAATAATCCTAATAATACTGGATTTCTAATGGCATAAACTCTACTAAGCTGTAATACAACGAGTTCCGAATCTACCCTAACAATCAAACTCCGAATTCCAAATGAAATGGATTCAGATAATAACTCAATCACTGCACTATATTCTGCAATGTTGTTCGTTGTTTGACCGAGGCTTACCACATGCATAGATACTAACTCGTCAGAGGGCGAATAGATAACCCAAGATGCAGAAGAGATGTTCCGTGTACTATGACAAGCACCATCAACAAAACCGATGTGTGTTTGGAGAGGCGTTGACATCTGCAATATCAAGAGTAAAATCAAGATAAGCATGAATAATGATGAAAAGCACTCTCTAAAGTAAAGCACGCATTCCTAATCTAAAAACACACCAAACTTAGAAAGAAACCAGTCTAAAAATATCCACACTAATATTTTAAGCATAATATCGCTTTATATAAATCCCATTCTTAAGTTTACCCAAGGAGACACCGTCAAAATATTCTAATTCATAGGCCCCTTTCGCTAGCTTTCACTTAACAATATACGGACCATGCCACATGGGTACAAATTTTCTAGCCCCTAGCTTATCGTTTGCTTGATCGTAAAGTAAGACTAGGTCTCCTTTTGAAAAATTGTGGGGTGTAACATTCCGATCATACTGAGCTTTAATTCTTTTGGCAAGAGTTTCGATAGCTAATGCAGCATCACGTCGATTGTCATCTAATTGAGATAAGTATAATAAATGTTTTTCCTCTTCGGAAGTGGCTGGTAATAGTTGCACGACAATTTGTAATGACGGGATTTCGCATTCAATGGGTAGTACTGCCTCTAAACCGTAAACCAGTTGAAAGGGAGTAAAAATTGTTAATGTTTTGACTGAGGTTCGGTATGCCCAAAGTGCTGAAAATAACATGTTATGCCAATTCGACCTATGAATCCCAATGATTCGTTGGATCATAGTGACTAGAACTTTGTTGATTGCTTCAACTAGACCATTTTCATGTGGGTAATATGGACTGGAACTATCGTGACGTAGGTCAAGCTGAACTGTAAGTTCAGTCATCATGATGTTTTGAAAATGACTCCCATGGTCAGTGATAATCACTTGAGGAACACCAAACCTAGTAATTATGTGATTGAAAACGAAAATTGCAGCAGTTTTTCCGTCTGCCGAAAATGTAGGCATTGCCTCGGCCCACTTGGTAAAATAATCTACTGCAAGGATGATATACGCATGCCCCCCAGCCGAGTGAGAGTTACATGTAATAAAATAGATACCCCATTTTGCGAATGGACTGATGGAAATTATAGGGTGGAGAGGAGCAGGTGGAGCGCGCATCTTACGATAAAAAATTTGGCAATTGTGGCATTTTCGGACTGCAGTGATACAATCTTTGAATAAGGACGGCCAGAAATAGCGAGCGTGTAAGATCTTTTGGGCTGTGGCATACCTAGACATATGACTGCCACACGCTCGAGAGTGACAGTCATTAAGAACCTTTTCAGCCTCGTCATGAGTTAGACAACGTCGGAAAACATAATCCACCCCACGACGATAAAAAGTCTCTCCAATAATAGTGTAAGGTTGGGATTGGAAACATATTTTCCGGCGCTGAGATCGTGAGATGTCAGGCCGAAAAGATTGGGTCTAGAGATAGATAATGATATCTCCATACCATGGATCAACAGTGCTGAGAAGGAACAAGGATTCATCCGCAATGGGTTCTTCTGCCACATGTTCGGTATCAGCACGAGGGAAGTCACACATCAATTCCGCAAAAACCAAAGACTTCTTTGACTTGGCCTTTTCAAATTCCAAGTCAAATTCCTGTAGGATGACAATCCATTTGGAATACTTTCCCCCTAGCAATTGTTTAGTTAAAATGTATTGCATAGGGTTACAATCAGAAATGACGGTGGTTTTATGTAATAAAATGTAATGATGAAATATTTGAACAGCTTGTACTGCTGCCAAGGCCAGTTTCTCCACATGTGAATATTTTAACTTAGTCAGGGTTAGAGTCCGACTAAGATAATAGATCACATGTTCACTCTCAAATTCATCCTGTTGAACTAATACCATCCCAATGGTGGAATGGGAAGTGGCGAGGTAAAATAAGTAATCCTGGTTGTAGTTGGGAGGATGCAATAACGACGCATGGGTCAATGCATGTTTAAGTGCATCGAAAGATTTGTCAGCTATCTCATCCCAAAAGAATGGAGTGTTATGTTTCAACAACCTGGTGAAACCTTTTGTAATCTCGGCGTAGTTAGGAATGAAACGACGTAAAAAGTTTGCTTTCCCTTGCAAACTTTGGAGTAGGCGAAGAGTCGAAGGAGGTGGTAATTTGACAATGGCTTCGACCTTCAAAGGATCGACGCGAATGCCAGCTTTCGAAACAACGAATCTCAGTAAACGACCCGTTTCTATACATAAAACACATTTGTGGGGATTCAGCCTAATCCGATAATGCCTACATCTCATAAAAATTGCTCGTAAATGAGTGAGATGGTCGGCTCGACGTAAAGAATGAGCAGGTAAATCATCGAGATAAGGCTGCACAATGTGCTTGATGTCATGAAACGCATAAGACATAGCCCTTTGAAAACTTGCGCCGACATTCTTCAATCCAAAAGGTAACTTGCAATAAGAAAAGGTCCCCCATGGACAAATGAATGCCGTTTTTGGTTGATCGGTAGGTAGAATGTTAATTTGATTTTAACTGGAAAAGCCATCCATAAAGGAGAAAATTTCACTGCCGACACAATCATTGATAATTTGATCGATATAGGGTGTTGGATAATTGTCCTTCGGACAAGCACGATTAATATCCCTATAGTCAATACATATTCTTATTGTCCCTTGCTTTTTTGTAACCGGAACAATATTCGATACCCAATCCGTTAAAGGAATTGGATAAATGAAACCTGCTTTAAGTAATTTCTCAACTTCTGCTTTGATGGTAGCAGCTTTTTGTGTGTGTATTGGACGCAAACGTTGCCAGACGGGTTTAACATCCGAGTA
This sequence comes from Pinus taeda, assembly GCA_000404065.3. Lineage (NCBI taxonomy): Eukaryota > Viridiplantae > Streptophyta > Pinopsida > Pinales > Pinaceae > Pinus > Pinus taeda. The sequence goes on along the minus strand of APFE030127432.1, from coordinate 63,862 downwards.
AGTTTTTGATCTCATGAACAACAATTGAAGGATCAATTCCTGGCATTTCCTCATAGGACCAGGCAAACAGGTCATGGAATTCTTGAAATAGGGCTTTATATGTTTTGACTTCAATGTACGTATAAGAAGCACCTATGTGAATGTTTTCAACAATTCCAAGTTTGACTGAAATGTCGATAGGAACCATTCGAGAAATATTTGCTAAATTTTGTTCAGAATCAGGATGTTTCAATGGATTCTGCGGTTCTTTGACATATTCAACAGTAAAAATAGATGAAAAATCATTCTCAAAATGATCAATCTCAGGTAAAAATGAAGACCTATGATGAAGATCTTCCCATGGTAACTCATCAACAGACAAAAGTTCCCGAATTTGCTCATTAGTGTGAACAATTTTAGAAAAGGTTGTTGAATCTGAGGTTGGGATTGAAAGTGCTTCTCCATGGATCACATTCACTAGATCAATATGGGTTGAACTTGAATCGGAAAACGACTGTACAGCCTGATAAACAACTTCAAAGGGACTCAAAGGCATGGCATCACCAAAAGAGTCCACCTCGGAATCGGATGGAACGAACCAAGGATCATCAAGAACAATGTATTATGACGAAATCATATGAATAGTCACGAAAGGAGACGGTACGTTGGGAGGAGGAAATGAAAAATTTCTGAGTAAACCAAAATCTTTAACTAATCCTACCCCAACATCCTTATAAGGGATAGCGGTTTTACCAACATGTTGAATACTCTCAGCAGAGGATGGGTCGGACGAAAATTAAGTTAACTGATCTATTGTAATGTCTTTCCACTATGAGGAAACTTAATAAGCCGAAAGACTAATGAAACAACAACAGTCATCGCGTAAGACCAGGTACGACCTAAAAGAAGGTCGTAATCCAGAGGGGCATCAACCACCTCCACATCTAGATTAACAGTTTTTCCTTCAACCCGTATAGGTAAGTCCTGCAAAATTCCATAAGGATGAAACCCTCAGCCATCAAAGGCCTTCAGAATCATCGGGGATTGATTAAGTGTAGGAGAGCCAAGGGTTTTCTAGCACTGTATCGACATAATACACGTTGAAGCTCCCTCATCAATCATAATCCTAAAGCAAGGTCTGTTTTTGACTAACACTGGAATCTGGAAAGCCATTTGATGAGGTAAATGAGGTGTACTATTTTCTAAATTGACAATTATGAGGTTTGAGTCCTAAAGATCAACAACTCCTATAGCCGACAATAGCAATTTACGATGTGCTGGACAAGATTGCAGCACCTCCAAAGCCGACATTGCTGAAGGTGAAACAACTAAATCTTCAATAATGTTATAGTTCTGAGCAGCTCTCGCATGTGGATTGAAAGCTGACTTTTGAAGTATACCTTTAGCAGGCGGTTTGATTACTAAGTCTGGATTAGGTTTCTCGATCTGTAGCGGATCAGAATCAGATGAAGCTGAGGTTGATGGGTTGGAATTAGAAGATTCCGCTTCCTTACCACCAATAGGACTCTTACTTCCATAATCTTGTGATCATGTCGCAATCCTAACATGGGAAATCATGATTATGGGCTCTTCCGAGGTATTAGAGGAAGAACCTACCATCTTACTATCTTGACTCGGAAAAGGATCCTTTAAAACAGCAGGTGTTTGAGAACCTTTGACGATTTTCGCAACCTCAGCACGATGTGGACAATCTCTTGTTAAATGATCATCATCGCAGATGACACAAGGATAGCAAGGTTTGCGTTTCTTGTTAGTAGATTCAGGTTTATCTGATTTCTCTTTCGAGTTTTGCTTATTCTTCTTCTCGCCTTTCCTCTTACCGCTATATTTTGATTTGGCCGTAGATGATTCTATGACATGGACATCGACAGAAATTTCAGTTGAAGACTCTCCCTTCGGGGAATTTGGTAAAGTTATAATAGGAGAATAATTCTTGGAGGATTTCTTCTTACTTTTGGTATTAATAGTACCAATCATACCGTCAACAGCATGAGACCTCGAGGGTGGTGCAGTTATTTGATTTTGCTTTGGAAGTTCGGGGATTTTCTCGTGTAAAGTACATGACTACGTATAAACTAAGTCAAGGTATTGAGCTTGAGCAATTACTTTCTCCTCAGTAACTACTCATGCCTTGGCTACATCTTCTGTTATTTTAGGTAATTACGATTTTACAAACCATTATGCCAAAATTTGGTCCGGGATAAAAACTTTCACTAAATGACGTCGACATCGCTATTCATGAATATGGTCTGAAATATATGTGGACGTCGACTATTTTTATGAAGTTAATAATTCCGTTCCATTGTCATATCGGATTGGCAGCTAAAAATGAGTAAGGAAGGAAGTGGCTAACTGACTAAAATTGTAAAAAAAGCCTCGCGGCAACTCAATGTACCACTTGGCTGCAAGGCCAATCAAAGTGCGTTGAAAAAGATGAAGACGAATTGAATCATCTATAATGGAATTCGATGCACACTAGAGATGGTAAGTCATCACATGATTTGACAGATCTTCTCCTGAATTCCCCTCAAAATTTGGTATATCACTGGGCAACTTATTCGTCGTTGGCGGCCAAAACAGAAGATAATTAATGGGATCATTCGTAAGGCGCGACAAGTCAGGTAAATCCAAAGTTTCTATAAATGGTAACTGACGGTTCGGATCCCGAAAACTTGGGGTCATAAGACCAGCCCCAGGAGGAGGATATCCAGGATAACTTGGAATCAGATTGGCATTTGGGATATTATATCCTCCTGGAAAACCAGGATTAACCGGACCATAATGGGGTTGTTGAGGTTGTTGATAAGTATACCCAGGGTACGGTTGATACTGATAAGTCGAGCTCTGCACAGCAGGACCAAATTGGTACTGTCCCTATTACGGTTGATAAGTAAAGGAGGTTGACTTGTGACAACTGTACTAGGTTTAGGTTGTCCTACAGGCATTGAAACCGAAGTCTGGATTGTAGGTCCGAACTGAGGTAAAGAGGCCTGAGGAGTGAAGATAACCCCCCAGAGAGTCCACTATAACCGTCTCGAGTGAAGATAACCCCCCAGAGAGTCCAAGTGAGTCTAGTCGACGTCTGCTCCAGGTACAGTGGGATATTCCCTCCACAGTCACCTAGGAAAGAATCCTATAGATTATGGCCACTAAGGTTACCAATGGAAACAAATATACCTGGGGGAACAGTCTACAATCTGATACGCACGCAAGGGCAGAGTAACAAGCTCAATCCCCTTGAAGGCTCCTTGACATAATCCAAGGTTTACCAGCAAGTGACCCCAGGCTCCTCGACAATGGTCAATCCGAGGTTTACCGTTTTTAATACGTGAATATCTTCTATCGTTCCCAATGAGGAAGGATTCCCACACTGGTTCAGATATGAAATCCAACGTCACAGAATTCAATACAGAAATGGCGGTTGGAACAGTTACCCTGACAACCTGCTTAATGAAAGAGACTGGCACAAGTTTCTCCACTATAATTGTCTCGAGTGAAGATAACCCCCCAGAGAGTCCAAGTGAGTCTAGTCGATGTCTGCTCCAAGTACAGTGGGATCTTCCCTCCACCGTCACCTAGGAAAGAATCCTATAGATTATGGCCACTAAGGTTACCAATGGAAACAAATGTACCTGAGGGAACAATCTACGATCCGATACGCACACAAGGGCAGAGTAACAAGCTCAATCCCCTTGAAGGCTCCTTGACATAATCTAAAGTTTACCAACAAGTGACCCCAGGCTCCCCGACAATGGTCAATCTGAGGTTTACCGTTTTTAATACGTGAATATCTTCTATCGTTCCCAATGAGGAAGGATTGATTCCCACACCGGTTCAGATATGATCTCGTACTTTTCCTTTAAGAGGAGCTTTCCCAAAGCATAGATGTAACAATTGGAATTTCTCCCTACCGCAAGATCGACTACTTGTTTGTTTAAACTATCTTGGAGAGTTAATTACTCCCTACTCTAAGATACTAGCCTAAGATATGTTGGTGAAAAGATCCCTGGAAAATAAAAAGATTGCTAGATGGATTTTAATTAAGCGTTAATTTTATTGGTTGTTTCTAAAGTCAATGTGTGTGGAGATGAAACTTTATGGTGTCAAGACTCAACTCCAAAACACTAAAAAATGCACCTAAGATGATAAACAATTCCTTTTCTTTTCAATGAATTTCTAGCTAAGGAAGAGTTGAAAATGAAATGCTTTGAAAATCAAATCTTTCTCTTAACATACAACTGAAAAGAAAACTTTTTGTATTTTTCAAAGAACTTCAAAAACGAGACTACTAATCACACTCACGGAAAATACCTTTTCTTTTCAACAATCAAAAACTACAAGAACAAACAATTCTTTCAAGAGAGCTTTTAAGATTTCTAGAAAAACTCTAAAAACTATTGAAAACAAAATTTTCAACAAACTTCTATAATTTCTATGAAATACTCAAAACTATAATCTAATCTTGAGATCTAAACAAAATGGATTGAAAAGAAACTTGAAATGTTTTTGAGGATGCTTAACTTAGTTTTTCAGCTAACTAAGGATCAATTTATTCAGATCAACAAACTAATCAAAAACACCCAATTATGTTTTAATAAAAAATGAAATTCGAAACTTTCAATCAAGTTTAATCAAAGTTTTGCAAAAGAGAAAAATGGGATCTAGCTCTCTTCAAGGATAGATTTCATAAGCTAGTCAAACTCAGCAAGAAGACCAGAGATACCAGGGTGATCTAAGGCTCTAAGGCTTCCAATCTCTGAGCTATTACAAAGAACAAGCAAAAATCAATCCAACAGGCAGAACTTCTAGAAAATCACTTCAAATGAGAATGCCAATGAAAACTAACTCACAAGGAACTTTTTTCAAGACAAGTGAAGATCTAGGCATAAACTAATAGCTATGGAGAAAAACTAAACCTAACTGGGTGGAATGATCTTAGGTTTTTCAAAATTTTGACAGGATCCGCAGGCTCCCAGTAGAACCATGTGTAGTACCGCTCTGTGTTATATTGTAACAGTGCGGACAGGTCCGCACTATACCTAACGCAGAAGGTGCGGTCCTCTTCCGAAAATCCGAAAAATAAATTTCAAACTAGGATCTAACAAGTACCCAATCCTACACACATCAAGGCAAAATCAGAAACCAAAACTCAAGTTTCTCAAGTCAAAGCAAAGACAAATTAAAAACCAAAACCAGTTCCCCAGCGGAGTCACCAATTTGTTGGCCGGATAAATCATTCTTGCGGACAAGACCGATCTCCCTAGTATCAAATGATATCTAGCAACAAGCAGCATAAGCAAATCTACTTTTCTCTAAACATGTTTCAATTCATAAATGAAAACTAAGAGGTGTAATAGACCCTACCTCGGTCCAATGCTTGTTTGTGGCCGCTTTGTTCAAACAGCTTCAAACAGTTCCCTTTTGATAACTTGCATACACAAACAAACACACATCAAAGAACACCTGCATAGATAATATAATAGAACATGTTCATTATGAATATTAAGGAGCTTATAAAATAAACCATTAGAGGCAGTTCATTGAGAAAAATAAACTTGATTGTATTAACTTTATGAATAAAAGAACCTTACTACTTTTGCCTTGATGTTGTACGAGCTCTTTGCAAGGTCCAGCATGAATCTCCTCTACTTTGAAAAGCCTCACTCACTTCCCAAATGAAATGAAAGGTATGTGATCTCTCCTCTCACAATCTCAAAAAGGAAGTCTAATTTCCAGCAGCATTTACCCTTAAGAATCTTCAGCTTTCAACCTCTCCTACAACCAGCCCAATGCCTGAATTTATAGTGCAAATGGAGGAAGTTGCAGGTCCACCATTGAAGGGATAAGTTCCTCCTTCAATGGGATAAGCACTTCATATCATGGAGTTAGCTCCCTTAGTTATGGAATGGATGAACCAAGGTGGAGCAGACTTGCCAGCGTAATATTCCTTCTAGAAGTGTCTAGAAGTGACCCAAGATGAGTTTTTAAGAATGAACTCTTGCCTTTTTAACTTTTACAGGGGTTCACACCCATTACTCAATATACATAGCGGTCAGGTTTGCAGGAAATATGACCATTAGGTGCCGCACGGCAGGCAATGCTAGGAGAAAGTACGAAATGAGGATTTGAGATATTTTTAAGGTGTTTCTCCCATTTTCAAGGCTTGATGTGAAGAGCTGAGGTTTAAGACTTGCAAAGGAGGTATGTATGAGTGTTGATGGACTCATAAAAACTGTAGAAAGTCACGGTGACAATTTTTTGTGTAACAGATTGCCCCCTAAAGTGCGAAGTCTGTAGTAGATGAGGATGGTTTTTGATCATCTAAGAAGAGTGAAGGACTTTATCATTTCAAGGATTTTCCTGTGGATACCCCGGTCGAACCTATAAAAACATTCAATGAAAAATATATATATGTAAACATATCATTGCTGAGGTAGGCATTCCCATACTCAGATCAAAACTAACTAAGAACTATCTAAAACTACTCTGATATAGGAATGATTTTGTATTACATCACAAGTAGGAATATATGGACACAGTATGGGCGCAGCCATCTCTTTATGATAGCAAAATTCCTCGCAGCGTGGATGGTGGAAACTAGATCCAGGGTCTTCATTTCTACTTCCCGAACTAGTACGATTCTACCCATGTGAATGAATGTGTCGAAGTCGAACATGGGAGAAACAACTTGATTACCATCAATGAGTAAACGTTAACAGTGTGAGAGAACCACAGTAATTCAATGGCCCTAAAGTACTTAGTACAATCCATGAATGTGAATGAATGAGTCAATTAAACATGTCACGGAATCTGTTGATCGAAGGTCAATGATGCAACCTGTCATCAAAGGCGAGAAACCTGCCATTGAGGCATGCAGATTCCAAGGTACTGACGATTTCTAGATCATCTTTCTAGATAATGAGTTGGAGTCGATAGAAATCGATCCGTCATAGGCAAGCCCATAACACGAAATCATAGATCAAGTTTGAAGAAATATTTCTAGCAAGAACTAACTCAGGGGTGGTCAATGATGGATGACAAATATTTTGTAGGTGAATGGTTTATCTGCACAAACCTCTTCAACACGTAACGACACAGCAGATGGCTTGGTGGCAGTTGACCCAAAGTTAATACCAGGAAACTGGCTGAAGACTTTCAAAGTGGCTTGATTAACTATTAGGTAAAGGATTTCCCAACCTAGGTGGATAAAAGTGTCGTGTTCAAGAGTGATGGAAAGTTTTTTCAAACACAGAGTACAACAAACAGGTACATTTTTCTCTTTTCCCCCACCATTTCTGGCAAGTACCTCTTTATTTTTAACAAGCTTGAGGAGGATAACATTTGCTTGGTTATAAGCTCATCCTTCGGATGAGTCCAACTTAGTTTAAATTCAAGCCCTAAGAAGGAGTGGTCCGTTCCTCTTTGTAATTGAACAGGTCCTTTACTGTGAAATTGTAACGAGTCCAGTATAGGAGAAATTCAATGTTTTTCAATTTTAGGGAGTCAAAAGAAAAACTTAAGAAAACTCCACGGTTGTCCTTTTTCGTAAATTTGTGTCTCCCAAGCCCAAAAAAGTATTAAATAGTACTTGAGAGAACCGCTTGATCATTACGACCAAGGAGTACTTTTCATGATTAGTGCCTTCAATCTGAAAAAGTAAAAAAGTGATTGAAAATATGTCGTTTTATTACCAATATCGAACTTGAAACGACAAAGGTCCGACAATATTTTCATGTTTGTACAATCGGAAAAGAGTTGTAAAGGACCGTCTTTGTAGTTCCATTTTAACGAGTCTATAAAGAAACACTCGGCAATCTTTTCATTTTTTACAAGTCAGAAAAGAGCTTAAAGAGGACTCCTATGTGTTTTTTGTTGAAAACGATCAATTTCACCTGAATCCCCAATATTCTGCACAAAAACTGCAAACATTACTCATATCTGTTTTAAAAATGACCTTTTCAAAGTAAAAAATAAATAAATTTTAGTTTATTTATTCAAAATTTTTTATAAAAAGGGCTTTTACAAGTTCATTTTTACCGTTTACCTTTGGAGTAAAAAGTAAGAGCTTTTGGTAAAAAACTTCCTGTGGAGATTGCGCAAAATTTGACCGCTAGAATCGAGAACCATCTTCTCTAGGTAATCCACAATGTCCCTGACTTGCATTTCATCAGTTTGAAATTTCGTTTTAGGGTTTAGATTTTGATTTTTGGAGGAAAATTAGGGCAAAAAATCACCTACGGTGGTTGCATAGGGGCACCATGTGGCCCCTGCGCACCCCGACTTTTCTGTACACATAGAAAAGTTGGGGTACCACACCTCGCCTTAAGGAGAAGTGCGCACCTACACACTGTCTCTAAAGGGATGGGTGTGAACCCTGTAGAATGCGGATTTTGAACCCTAGTTTTTCCATTTTTGACCCATAGAATTTTGGAATGAAAATTCTAATCCACCTATTTTGCAATGTAGGTACACAATATGCTTGTTTGGAGGGAAAGAGAGCATGAGGACATGGATCAGGCTGCATTACTCCATCCTCCGTCATTATAGGCATTGAGAGCATGCGGGCTTTTCAAATTTTGGACCATACTTGGCATGAGGGCACAGGTAGACTTTTTACAATGGCTAGTGAACAGGTGGAGCATTCACGACCAGTGCTTCATTTTGGCGGCAACGGGCTCGAAATCGAGCTGGATGACATATGATTTTTGAGTGGCTTGCCCAATAGAGGCGAGAAATTATCTCTGTTCGGATCTAGGCCAGGTAGCCAATCTGTCACTAGTCTCCAACTAGAGTTCTGTAATAACCAGGATCCAGACAAACAGATAGATGTGAAAACCATCTCCCGCCCTGAACTAAAGGTGATTTCCTTTACTGTTACCAGAATCTGCGGGAGTGCAACATTGCATCTAGCTACAGGCTCCCAGATGCGCATGGCAGTGGACTGCTTCCGAGGCACCATTTTCAACTGGTGCGATGCTTTATTGGCCAACGTGAAGCGCCAATTGACTAGGGTGAAGACTGGGCAGCTAAAGAACTTTGGTTATGGTTATTTAGTTGTCATCTTTGCCCTAGAGAGGGTACCGATGCTGGTTCCACAACAACTCATTGTTGAGGCTGGACTTCCCCGAGATCCTCGAGTTATGCGATGGGTTGTAGTTATGGCCCACCATCCAGATGAAGGTACTGAGATTGTTCGATTCACCCCAGAGTATTTCCATTGGTTAGAGAACCAAATATTTACTATTCAGGATTTTCCATACGCTGGGATGGATTATCGCGGCGATCCCGACATGACTCTTCCACTAGGAGAGCAATGAGATGATAGAGGTAAAAACTTGTTTTTCAACATTTTAATTTTATATGTATGTTTTTGTATTTTTAACAATCATCCCAAAACTAATAGTAAAAGTTTTAAATGCAGATGTGGGTCCACGGCGACCAGCCACTCTCTAGCCTTATGATCAGAGACAACCAGCTACCGCAGCACCGGCCCCACAGGACCAGACAACAAAGACCTTGGCTGAGTTGGAGAGCCATCTAGAGCACTTGACTGCAAATATTCCAGAGACCAGCATAGATGAAATTCCTCTTCGGCTTCAGCGCTATGTGATTGGGGTCCCAGGACCTTTTAGGAGGTTCCTTTGTTAGGTGGCCTGAGCAATCGTGTCTTATCGGGATCATCACCAGTGATAGGATGATTGCTTTGAAGACCCATTTTTGGACTTTTGATACTATCATTTTTGCCGATCATAAGGTGTTTTTCAACCTATGATCAAGGACGATGTATATTTTGACACACTCTTATGCCATGCTATGCTATTACTATGGTTATCTTATCAAACATGTTTATGAGATGTTTTTAAATTTACTGTTTGATTGAATGCAAATGTCTATTTAACATTCGAGAAGAAATTGCATCTGCTAATGAATTTAAATGTCTTGGAATGTGTTGATATTCTATGTAATCAAATTCTTGTTCCAAGAGACAAACTCTAAAAAATAATCGTAATAATACTGGATTTCTAATGGCATAAACTCGATTAAGCTGTAATACAACGAGTTTTGATTCTAAATTAACAATCAAACTTCGAATTCCAAATGAGATGGATTCAGATAATAATTCAATCACTGCACTGTATTCTGCAATGTTGTTCGTTGTTTGACCGAAGCTTACCCCATGCATAGATACTAACTCATCAGAGGGTGAATAGATAACCCAGGCTACAGAAGAGATGTTTCGTGTACTACGACAAGCGCCATCAACGAAACCGATGTATGTTTGGAGAGGCGTCGACATCTGCAATATCAAGAGTAAAATCAAGATAAGGAGGACTAATAAAAAACACTCTCTAAAGTAAAGCATGCATCTTTAATCTAAGAACACACCAACTTAAAAAAAACTAATCTAATGAAATCTCCACGCTGATCGTTTAAGCATAATATCGCTTTAGATAGAGCCCATTCCTAGGTTTACCTAAAGAGACACCGTCAAAATCTTCTAGCTCATATGCCCCTTTTGCCAGCTTCCACTTGACAATATACGAACCATGCCACATGGGTACAAATTTTCCAGCCCCTAGCTTGTCGTTTGCTTGATCGTAAAGTAAAACTAGGTTGCCTTCCGAAAAATTGCGGGGTATAACATTCCGATCATACTGAGCTTTGATCCGTTTGGCATGAGTTTCGATAGCTAATGCAACATTGCGTCGATTCTCATCTAATTGAGCTAAGTATAATAAACGTTTTTCCTCTTCGAAAGTGGCTGGTAATAATTGCATGGCAATTTGTAATGACGGGATTTCTCATTCAATGGGAAATACTGCCTCTATACCGTAAACCAGTTGAAAGGGAGTAAAACCTGTTGATGTTTTGACTGAGGTTAGGTACGCCCAAAGTGCTGAAAATAACATGTTGTGCCAATTCGACCGATGAATCCTAATGATTGGTCAGATCATGGTGACTAGAACTTTGTTCACTACTTCAACCAGACCATTTGCCTGTGGGTAATATGGAGTGGAACTATCATGACGCAAGCCAAGATGATCTGTAAGTTCGTTCATCATGATGTTTCGAAAGTGACTCCCATGGTCAGTAATAATCACATGGGTAACACCAAACCTAGCAATTATATGATTGAAAACAAAAATCGCAGCAATTTTGTCGTCTGCCGAAAATGTAGGCATCGCCTCGGCTCACTTGGTAAAATAATCTACCGCAAGGATGATTTACGCATGCCCCCCGGCCGAGTGAGGGTTACATGTAATAAAATTGATACCCCATCTTGCGAATGGACCAACGACAATAATAGGGTGGAGAGGATCAGGAGGAGCGTGCATCTTACGATAAAAAATTTGGCAATTGTGGCATTTCTGGACAGCAGTAATACAATATTTGAATAACGACGACCAAAAATATCCAGCGCGCAAAATCTTTTGGGCTGTGGCATAGCCAGACATATGACCGCCACATGCTCTAGAGTGGCAGTGATTAAGAACCTTCTCAGCCTCGTAATGAGTAAGGCAACGACGGAAAATAAAATCCACCCCATGACAATAAAGTGTATCTCCTATAACAGTGTAAGGTTGGGATTGGAATCGTATTTTCCGGCGTTGAGATCGTGATGTATTGGGCTGAAAAGATTGGGTTTGGAGATAGACAATGATATCTCCGTACCATGGATCAATGGTGCTGATAAGGAACAAGGATTCATCCGCAATGGATTCTTCCGCCACATGTTCGGTATCGGCACGAGGAAAGTCACACCTTAATTCCGCAAAAACCAAGGACTTCTTTGACTTGGCATTCTCAAATTCCAAGTCAACTTCCTGCAGAATGACAATCCATTTGGAATACTTGCCACCAAGCAATTGTTTAGTCAAAATGTATTGCATAGGGTTACAGTAAAAAATAATAGTGGTTTTGCGTAACAAAATGTAGTGACGAAAGCACTGAACAACTTGTACTGCAGCTAAGGCCAGTTTCTCCACATGTGAATATTTTAACTCAGTGGGAGTTAGGGTCTGACTAAGTTAATATATCACATGTTCACTTTCGAATTCATCCTGTTGAACTAAAACCATCCCAATAGTGGAATGGGAGGCGGCGAGGTACAAGAAGTAATCCTGGTTGTAGTTGGGAGGATGCAATAATGGCGCATGGGTTAACGCATGTTTTAGAGCATCAAAAGATTTGTCAGCAATCTCATCCCAAAAGAACGGAGTGTTTTGTTTCAACAACCGGGTAAAACCTTTTGTAATATCGGCGTAGTTAGGAATGAAACGACGTAAAAAGTTTGCTTTCCCTTGCAAACTCTAGAGTAGGCGAAGAGTCGAAGGAGGTGGTAAGTTGACAATGGCTTCGACCTTCGAAGGATCGACGCGAATGCCGGCTTTAGATACAACAAATCCCAATAACCGACCCGTTTCGATAGAGAAAACACACTTGTGCAGATTCATCCTAATCTGATGATGCCTACATCTCATGAAAATGGCTCGTAAGTGAGTGAGATGGTCGGCACTTCGTAATGAATGAGCTGGTAAATCATTGAGATAGGGTTGCACAATGTGCTTGATGTCATGAAACACATAAGACATGGCCCTTTGAAAAGTTGCCCCGGCATTCTTCAATCCAAAAGGTAACTTGCAATAAGAAAATGTCCCCCATGGACAGATGAATGTCGTTTTTGGTTGATCTGCAGGTAGAATGTTAATTTGATTGTAACTGGAAAAGCCATCCATAAAGGAGAAAATTTCACTTCTAGCACAATCATCGATAATTTGATCGATATAGGGCGTGGGATAATTGTCCTTGGGAAAAGCATGATTAATATCCCTATAGTCGATGCATATTTTGTAGAAATTTTGAATAATTTAACACATATTCAACAGAGATTATCCTGATCATGTACTATTGCGGAAAACATACACAATACATAAGCTCCTCTACGTTGATCATCAATATAGCAGCATCAATAACAATAAAACATCAAGAGCATTCACACATTAACACAGTATGTATCCCGGGGAAAGCATCTCGCTAAAAACCCCAACTATCTGTATATTAATGATTGAGTCATGTAACATTACACAGCATAATACTTCTCACAAGTATCTCCACCTCTGTTACACACAATACAGCTCAGATCTGAATCAATCACTGGCTCAAATCTCCTTCGCTTGCCTGCCTCCGCTGCTCAATACCTGCACAAGAACCGGTGATAATTCCAAGGCAGCCACGTCTTTCCTTGGCTAAATCACGTGAGAACAAGCTACAATGTGGGCAAACTCATTGGCATACTCAATCCCCTGATTTGTGCAAGATCTGGTGCACAACTATAGTCACAACTGATAGCAATCTGATTCTCTAAAACCTGTCCCTGCTGAACTGAACATGCACTGACATGCAACTGAGTTAACTGATGTATTCATTAGTTGTATTATGAGTTAATAACTTGTGAATTAATTAATCACTAATTCACCCAACTCATCTCTAGTCTATTCGCCAGTTAGACTAAATACAACCAGTTTAACAAAGCTAAACTGAACACAACTCCATCAACTGCACCTCCAGTCCACTAAACTCAACTCACTTGAGTCCTAACTGAAGTCATGCATGCAAATATTCAACTAACCCATAAGAACCACGTATTTCCTTCATGCAATTGCATGTGCCACATCCGTAGCTCGAACTGAAGTGCTCCAAGAGAATAAGACAAAGTTTATAGTCCAAATATTACTGTGAGATAATAATATTTGACCTTTCTATTTTTGACAGCCAGTCTAAAAATAGACTTGATCACTCACACTTTCATCAAAAATAGAAGTCCATATATTTTCCAACTTGATCAATCATCCATAAACAGCAAACTGCAATCCATAGACATGATCCATATGTCTAAAAATAGACATAGTCTAAAAATAGACTTGCGCCAAAAATAGCCTGCGGGCCCACTTAGTGAAGGCAACTGTTTTCACTAAGCTCCATCATCTTGTTGCAATCTCAACACTCCCTCTCGACAAGATATGGATTATTAGCAACCCCTATCCTACCTCGGTGGTACTCGAATTTGCTCCTGGTGAGAGCCTTCGTTAGAATATCAACATCCTGATCCTCCGTTGGAATGTACGAAAGTAACATGATCCTCCGCTGCACACAATCTCTGATATGATGGTACCTAATGTCAATGCTGCCAGATACTTGGCCTCTTGAGCTCCCTGCCCAATCTGCATCCATGAAGCCACATAGCTTCACCTCATCCAATCCATATCCCGATGTGCCTCTCTTGAGCCTGCACACATGCGACTCCACCAACTGCTGGTAACTAGTGGCATCCATTACCTCCGCTGAAGTAGCATCCTCCTTCCTCCATCCTTTAGGAAGGAACACAGTCTTCACATCCAACTGATGAATGTGCCATCCCATCTGCACCTCTTTGTAGATCCATCTTGAACCTACCACTGATTTCCCCTCCAGTCTTGGAACAATCTCCCATGCACTATTTCTGACAATAGAATCATACTCTTCCACCATGGCGTCTACCCATGCGGGATCCTCCACAGCTTCCTCGAAAGAGGATGGCTCAGTCACAACAAACTTGCTCATAAGAGCCATGTATCCAGTGTACCGATCAGGTGACTGTCTCTGCCTGCGTTGGGCTGTAGGTGGTCCTACAACTTTCTCTGCATCTTGAGCCAGTCGCTCAGCTTCTGTCAAGCGCTTTTGCCTTCTGATGGTTGGCGCTGCATGAGTGGTCTCTTCCACTCCATGAACCTCGTCCGGTGGCTGATCCACGTCCTAAAGCTCATCCTTAGGAACTAATAGCTCCTCATCTGCATGCAAGTGTAGCTCCCTCTCAAGCGAACACTTCATGGCTTTCTCCTCCTGAAATTTTA
>APFE030127432.1:0-37735 GCA_000404065.3 Pinus taeda | reverse complement strand
ATCTCTCCTCTCACAAGCTCAAAAAGGAAGCCTAGTTTTCAGCAGCATTTACCCTCAAGAATCTTCAACTTTCAACCCCCTCTACAACCAGCCCAATGCATGAATTTATAGTGCAAATGGAGGAAGTTGTAGGTCAACCATTGAAGGGATAAGTTCCTCCTTCAATGGGATAAGTAGCTCATATCATGGAGTTAGCTCCCTTAGTTAAGGAATGGATGAACCAAGGTGGAGCGGACTTTCCAATGTAATATTCCTTCTAGAAGTGTCTAGAAGTGACCCAAGATGAGTTTTTAAGAATGAACTCACGCCTTTTTAACTTTTACAAGGGTTCGCACCCATTACTCAATATACAGAGCAGTCAGGTTCGCAGGAAACATGACCATTAGGTGCGGCACCGCAGGCAATGCTAAGTGCGAAACCAGGATTTGAGATATTTTTAAGGTCTTTCTCCCATTTTCAAGGCTTGACATGAAGAGTTGAGATTTAAGACTTGCAAAGGAGGTATGTATGAGTGTTGATGGACTCATACAAACTGTAGAAAGTCATGGTGACAATTTTTTGTGTAACATCATGTGATTGAATGGTATTTATTGTAGGTGGAATGAAAAGGATAATTCTAGCTAGAACCTTAGTGCATTTTGTAGAGAAATATGCTTATGCCCCATAATCGAGCAATCAAGCGGGTTAAAGTGTAGTGGAAGCACTTCAGGCCCGATGAATCTACATGGGAAATGATATATCATATGTGGGCTATGTATCCTTCTCTATTCATTGGTTGAGCAAATGTTTTTGTCGTATGTTTTCATGTGATGTTTTGGTATATGTATATATGTATATGGATGTAAATATCGCCATGAGCTGTGTTACAAAGCTACAATAAGTGGTATGGGTGTCATGTCATTATTATTTTCATGTTGTTATGTTTCTCATGTTGGTTTTCTTCTATGAAGGAGGATCATTGTAAATACTACAACGAGCTAAGTTATAAAGTTCCATGGGTAGTATGTTTTTCTTTTCAACAATCTTGTTGGTTGTATATTTCATTGAACACTGAGGATGGTGTTACCCCAAGAGGGAGGGTTCTGTAATAGCATTGGTCAAAAATCCATGTAATTAAGTTAATGCAAGCAAAATAATAACCAAGGTCATGGGACACATATTCCAAGGTGAATGTTGGGAAACAACATAGTGATGGGGATCTATTGTGATTAATTAATAGCTAAGGAGATTTGAAAAGGCAATGGAAAAGGCTTTGGAAAGGAAAAATGACATTTTTGGTAATTTATTTATGTAAATAATGGAAAATAGGAAAAGGGGGAGGTGAAAGGTCACAGGTTCCATGTGAGGAGGAAAATGAACGAAAAATAATGGAAAATGAAGAAAATAGAGGCCTCATTAATAAAAAAATCTTATGAGGATCCATTTGTAGCTTTTTGACAGTTTTGGCTTGGAGCACTCTATTCTACTCTCTCTCTCTCTCTCTCATACTCTTGGACACTTAGAGTTTTCTTGGAGCACTCTTGGAGGAGTGTGGCATACTTGGGATTTGGATCAAGAAGGAGAAGGAAGTGCAAAAAATAACAAGAGGACATCGAGATCAACAACTACAACATGTTTTTCTTGTAGGTACCAAGTTGCATGTATGATTTCCTTGCTAGTTTTGGCATGAATGACACATGCATGTTGTTTCTTGGTTATGATCTGTTATTGACATGGAGGATTTCCTAGATTGAAAGTGGATTTTCCTAGACTTTCAATTTTCTGGATAGGTATGGTGTTGTGGATTTCTTTCCTTGTGTTTTCTAGTTGGTTCTCATGTTCCTTATGGCTATGGGTTGAGTTACTAGTTCCTAGAGCCTCAATTGGACAAACGCTTTGGAAGCACTGTAACAAATTAGGTTGAGTTACTAGTCCTGGAAGACTTGGTTGGAAAAATGCTCTGGAGCCCTTAGTGGGTTGAGTTACTAGTCCTAGAAGCCTTGGTTGGAAAAACACTCTAGAGCCCAATAGTAGTTGCAGGTTGAGTTACTAGCCTTGGAAGGCCTGGTTGGAACAAACGCTCTAGAGTCCTAGGCAACACGAGTAGAGACTGACCTAGTGATGGTTAGTGATGTAGGACCGTGAGGTGGAATCACTAGTTTAGGGTTGAGGTGGTTTTGGCTCTGGAATCCCTGTCTTGGTTTTGTTTGCTTTGTTTCATGATATCCCAAATTCATGCTTGGAATATAGTGCATGGGATTATTAGATGTGCATGGTATTATGTGGCTTTAATGGTTGTTTCCTCATTGATATATCTTTGGTTATTTGCTAGTTATAATTATGTTTTATGAAATATATGATGTATGGATCTTATCGTGTTTTAGTTAGTATATGAAACAATAATGAATAAATGACCTAATAGATGACAATGCAACTATTGTGAGGAGATATTAGTCATATTTGATGATCCTTAGATAAGTATAAGATCCCTATGCTCAGATCTATTGTTGTGACCTGAAGATTACATGTTTTTGATATGTTTGACAAAATTCTTGCCATGGCTTGTAGGGATCAAATCAGGTACTTGTTCAAGTTTTTGCATTAGTACCATTGTTTTGATGTTATTTATCATTTCTTGAAGTTTCATGAAGTTTTGGGGAGTGGACTAAGTTTTGGCCATGAAAATATGGCACAAAATCTGGGGTTGATGGCACAAAACTTCTTGAAAAAGGCCATAGTCGCATGGATGCCTTATTGTGAGAGTGATTGGATAATACTAGTTGCATGCATGCCTTTTCATGGGAGAGACTGAGGCTCTAGGGTAGTGAAAAATAAATTTATCTTAAGGGTTGGTCACCTAGAAGGGTTAGTTGGCTCTTGAAGGTTCTGTACCATGTGTGGAAGGTCAAATTGGTCTTGTCATGTTGGTTCCACTTTTTTAAATGCACTTGAGAAGTTGAATCATATCATAATAACTCTTCGTCACATGTTTACCCCAGTAGACCACTTGGCTTGGGTAAATGTGGGAGGAGGGTGTTATAATGTCCATTATGACCAGATGGTCTCAATCTACCCACTGGAAAACCAACTCTTTTGGCTATCTGACTACATTGTAAGCCATCCAAAATTTAAAAAATCTGAGGCTATCTACCAATGTTATATAAGTATGATTGTCTTTAATTTTACTATAGGATATGTATCTATAAAAAAACATCAAAACCTATAAAGTAGTCATGTATACATATCAAAATAAAAAATAAAAAATAAAAAAAAACTATGATGATCATAAAAATACTCATCAAATGAGTCTATGGGTGCTAGATCTTTAGCACTAGGTCCCGACAACTCGGTACGAGGGACACAAGGGATGTTCATATCGATGAGAGTGAGGTGAGAATTTTTTTGTTAGATATGAAGTTGGATGAGTTGAAATTCCCTGTGAATTTCCTGCAACTTTTTTTATGCTTGAATGAGCCAGCATAGAAGGTCATAATTGCTTTTTCCATAATGTTTTTCATTATCCAATACAAATATAATATCTGTTGATACTGGGTATACTGGCCTCTAGAATGGACTAGGTCCTGGACTATAGTCTTCTAATTATCCATGTCCAGATCAATATCCTTGAATTTATGTCTTAAATGTAACTTGCACCCTGAAATCAACTGTCAGACCTGTGGAGGCGTGTTGACTTGATAGGCCTATGTGACCTATTAGGTCCCTATACTACTAGTGTAGCCCCTTATTGTTATTAATAAACCCCCTTATTGTATTGTTGTGCCCATGTAGTCCCCATTTTGTAATTATTGTGCCCCGTAGAAGCCCACTATTATTATTGTTGCGCCCCTACAATATTATTGTTATGTAGGCTCTAATTATATTGGGAACCCTTAGACTCCTATATATAGAAAGGAGGTTCTATCCTTTGTATCATCAAATAATTATTAATTTATGTAATGTGAAGGAGGTTTCCCCCTCGAAGAGGTTGATTTTGAAGTCGTTTATCCATCGTTTCTTCTATTTTGTGAGCTGATTGCATAAAATTTGGTATTAGAGCTTTGGATTCTAGGGTTTCACTGCTTCAAGTAGGTCATAATGGAATTTGGACCATAAAAAATTTTCTACAAAGTTTCAAAAGTTGAATATAAAACCCATTTGATCCAAAATCGTGATAAACCTTGTGTCTAAATTTCAGATCGTTCTTCATTATATTTTCGGAGATATGAGCTAAGGGAGTTAGGGTTTTTCAGACTCCCGAATTCCATCTCAAACCGGTGACTTTCAGAAAATCACCATAACATTCTCTCTGAGAATCTGATTCAAATTTTGTAAAAATTGAAAGAAAGAGGATGGACTGTAGTTTTAGGGCCGAAGGTCGAAGTAGTGACATGTGGCACTTCGTATAAGTTCACTCTACTGAACTAGTCTATAATTAGGCCCTCGTGGGAGATTGGGCACAACTATTACTTGGAGAATCCAATCTCAATCATACTTGTGGGGTTGAAAAGAGGACTCATAGGAATACAACAAGATGAAATTTCAGACCATAGATTAAATATCGAGCTCCTACAAGGTAAGAAAACAATGTGTATTTTTTAAAATTTTCTTAAGTTTTGTTTGAAAATTATTTTGAAGTGAATCAAAGGGAATAGGGAAGCATAAATGTCATTAATTTATGACCCAAATAAAGAAAATGAAAACACCTATTAAGAAACCTGAAATCTCTACTATGACGCATGAAGAAGAGGAAGAAATGCAACATGATATATCAAAATTACACAGCCAAATGCAACAAATTTTGCTCTCACAAAAAGTAACACAAGCTAAGATGAATGGTTTGTATAATGGAATGTAAGCTAGGATATAAGGAATAAAAAGGGATGTGGACATTTTTAATGATGGTTTAAAAGCATACATGGAAGCAATGATGAATGTCAAGATAAGAGAGTTGAAGGAAGGTTTGGAAAAGTTGCTAGAAGAAAGGCGTTCCATTAGTAACAAGGAAATCCATGAAAATCATGATGAAGAAAAAAAATATATCAATTTCAATTTTTATTTTAAAGACTCAAAGGTGGGGTTTAAGAACCACCACATTCAAAAGATAGAGATGAGGAATTTTGATGGAAATGATTCAGTAACTTAGATATTATAAATGGAGCAATATTTTGGTCTACATGATATGAAACCCTCACGAAAGGTACACTTTGCATGTTTATATTTAGAACCCAATCAGTTTGTATGGTATAGATGGATTTTTTCTCGCTGGTCAATTTTTATAGAGGAAATGATAGCACATTAGGAAGATACAAACAACAACACCTTCTTTAGCCAATTGATAAATCTCAAACAAAATGGTTTAATGGTGGATCACATTGAAGACTTCCAAAAATTGAATATTAAGGTAACCGATATTCCAGAGGGGCATGGGATTGATGTCTTAATAGGGACTTTAAAATATGGTATCCAACATGAGGTTCACTTTTGGGAACATGATCCATTGGAGAAGGAATTCAGGGTGGCAAGAAAAGTTGAAAAAAAAATTATGGCAACAAGGAATTCTACCACTCACAACTATAAATATGGAAGTGTTGTTGCTCCTAGTATTCCACAACCTACAAGGTTGACACCACAAAAATTGAAGGAAAAAAGAGAAAAAGGGCTTTGTTATAGTTGTGATATCAAATACACTAAAGGTCATAAGTGTGCTCAAAATAAATTATTCTATATTGATTGTGAATTGGAAGAAGAAAAGAAACAAGAAACATCAAAAGAGGAGGATACACACTAGGAACCAATCCCAAAGAAAGAAGAAATGAATCCAACCATATCATGTAGTGAATTGGCAGGAATTACCATTCCTCAAACTCTCGAGATAGAAGGATATATCAAGAAGAAGAAGGTAATAGTGTTGATTGATTCAGGTGTACCCATAACTTTATTCATTGTAAGATAGCCAAGGAATTGAATTGTTTCCTATATCTAGCACTAGAGTGTCAAGTGATGGTTTCCAATGGAGGAAATATAAATTTCTCTGGAAAATGTCATAATATCAAGCTAATCATGGGGGAATATGTCTTGAATAGTCCAATGATTTCCATTCCCATGGGTGGGGTTGATGTTGTACTAGGAGTCCAATGGTTACAATATTTGGCGATGCTAAATTTCAATTTTCAAGAACATTCTTAAATTCTTTTTGGGAAGGAAAGGAATTTGAATTAAGGGGTATCAGAAGGAAACCAGGAAAGATAATTAGCCCTAATGACATGACAAAGCCTCTGAAGAAAGAAAAAATGGGTGTAATTGCATAATTATGCTCACTAGGGGTTCAAACATCAAAATCATCTATTTCTTCAAATCTCCAAAAAGTACTGGACAATAATTCCAAGGTGTTTGAGACTCCCGAAGGCCTCCCATCTATTCATGATCAAGATCATGCGATTCACTTGATTCCAAAAATTTTTCTTCCAAACATCAGACCTTACAAATAACTGTATGCCCAAAAGAGTGAAACTGAACATATGGTTGTAGAAATGCTAGCGTCTTGTATAATTCAACCTAGTAAAACTTCTTTCTCTGATCCAGTAGTATTGGTGCACAAGAAGGATGGACCATGGTGCATGTGTCTAGATTATAGGGATCTCAACAAGCTCACTATTAAAGATAAATTTCCTATTCCTGTTATTTATTAATTATAGGATGAATTACATAGAGTAATTTACTTCACCAAGTTGGATCTTCGTTCAGGATATCATCAAATTAGAATGAAGAATGAAGACATTCTGAAAAAAACATTCAGAACTCATGAGTGTCATTATGAATTTTTGGTCATGCCTTTTGGCCTACTAATGAGCCTTCAACATTTCAAGGTTTGATAAATTCCGTTTTCAAACCCTTCCTTAGAAAATTTGTGTTAGTACTTTTTTATGATATACTAATCTATAGCAAGTCTTGGAAGGATGATGTTCAACATGTTGACAGGGTTCTCAAACTGTTGGAGAAAAAAGACAATTATATTCAAAAACCTCTAAGTGTTTCTTTGGAGTACAAGAGGTGGAAATTTGGGTCACATTATATCTCATGAGGGTGTTAAGGTAGACCCTAACAAAATTAAAGCCATTATGGAATGGAAAATACCCACAACCATTAAAAATCTTCAAGGATTTCTCGGGTTGACAAGGTATTATCAAAATTTTATCAAGGATTATGGGAGAATAGCAGTGCCTCTAACATAATTATTGAAGAAATATGCATTTTCTTGGAATCTAGAAGAAACTAAGGCCTTTGAACATATTAAAGAGGCAATGTGCCTAGCACCAGTCTTAGCTACACCAAACTTCACAGAAACCTTTATTCTGGAATGTGATGCCTCAGGAAATGGAATTGGTGTTCTTTTAATGCAAGAAGGAAGACCCATTGCTTTTGAAATTCATCCAATCATAAGAAAGTATTTACACAAACCTATTTATGAGAAGGAAATGTTGGCAATAGTACATGCACTAAAGAAATGGCAACCTTACCTAATGGGAAGACACTTCAAGATAAAAACATATCATGATAGCCTTAAATACTTTTTGAACAAAGATTATCTTCAAAAGAGAAACACAAATGGGTCACAAAGATGTTGGGTTATGATTTTTAAATCATCTACAAGAAAGGGAACCAAAATGTTGTTGTTGATGCACTCTAAAGAAAGGATGAGGATGTGGAAAGACTTCTTTGGGCCATTTCTATTATCCAACCAGATTGGATAACTAAAGCAAGGGATGAATGGAAGAATGGTGAATAAGTGTGGATGCTCATTTAAAATTTGCAACAAGATCCCAGCATATCTGATACATTTAGCTGGGAAAATGATTTATTATGGTACAAAGATCACTTATATCTTTGTAAGAATTCCCAAATCAAACAAAATATTATTTTGGAATTGCACTCTTCTCCCTTAGGAGGGCACTCAGGATTTTTAAAAACTTACCACAGGGTCAAGAAGGAATATTTTTGGGAAGGCCTTAAATCTGATGTTCAAAATTTTGTGGTAGAATGTTTCGTTTTCCAACAAAATAAAGTTGAGACAATTAAGACCCCAGGTCTGTTACAAACTTTAGCCATTCCAATTCAATGTTGGGAGGAGGTTTCAATGTATTTTATCATAGGTTTACCCAAGTCTGAAGGAAAGAGTGTCATCATGGTGGTAGTTGATAGGCTTACCAAGTATGCACATTTTTGTGCATTATCTCCTCCATTTAAGGTCAGTACAGTTGCTACTACACTTATTGAAACAATTCGAAAGCTATGTGGAACCCCAAAGATTATTGTAAGCAGCAGAGATCCCTTTTTCACTCGAAATTGTTTGACGAAATTATTTTCTTGTATGGGTATTCAATTAGCTCATAGATCATCTTATCATCCTAAATCTGATGGACAAATAGCGATAGTGAACAAATGTTTGGAAGGATATCTTCGTTTCTTTGTATCTAATAAATAAACACAATGGGTCAAGTCATTACCTCTGGCTGAATGGTGGTATAATACGTCCTTCCATATGGCGGAAAAAATGACCCCATTTATGGCGCTTTATGGATATCACCCACCATCCATGACATCATCTTTCAGATAAAATTCTAAGGTTAAAGAAATGAAAGATCACATCGAGCATCAACAACAAGTTCTCCAACTTTTAAAGGATAACCTCACTTTGGCATAGAATTGAATGAAACAACAGGAAGATCAACATCGTAGCGAAAGAATTTTTGATGTAGGTGAATGGGTATTTTTACGGCTACAACCATACAAACAAATGTCCCTCAAGAAAGCTAAGAAGGATAATAAATTATCACCAAAGTTCTATGGTTCTTACAAGGTGTTGCAAAAGATTGGTACTATGGCATGCAAATTGAAGCTCCCTACGTCTGCCCGAGTGCACCCAATTTTCCATCTTTCATGCTTAAAGAAGGTAATAAGTGACAAGCTCCCTGTTCAAAAAATATTGTTGGAACTTGATGAGAAAGGAAAAATCATACTGGAACCTGAAGCAGTGATGGAAACAAGAACCCGAAAGCTATAAAATTGATCAAATTTAGAATATATGATCTAGTGGAAGAACTTACCAGCTGAATATTACACACGAGAGGACGACAATTTTATACAAAATCATCTAGAAGTACTCAAGCATTGAGGACAACAATTTTTTGAAGGAGAGGGGCATGTTAGGTCCCTATATTACTAGTGTAGCCCCTTATTGTTATTAGCAAAACCCCCTTATTGCAAATGTTGTGCCCACGTAGTCCCCATGTTGTTATTATTGTCCCCCATAGAGGCCCACTATTGTTATTGCTGTGCCCCTACAATATTACTGTTATGTAGGCTCCAATTATATTGGGACCCCTTAGACTCCTATATATATAAAGGAGGTCCCATCCTTTGTATCATCAAATAATTATTCATTTATGTAATGTAAAGGAGGTTTCCCCCTTGAAGAGGTTGATTTTGATGTCGTTGATCTATCTTTTCTTCTATTTTGTGAGTTGGTTGCATAATACAACCTCCTAAGTGAATCCGTTGATGTTGTGGCATCTTCAACCCCTAGTTTGAAAAGGCTAAGACAACCGACCACCACAACGCTATCAACTACTTTGGCTCCGCCATTGTCCCCCCCTAGCTTGTTTTCCCTCTGCTCAAGGAGGTTCATGCCATAAGACTATATTGAAAACCAAACATGTGCACTAAGAACTAGTATATGGGTAGCACAAACACTGCTACCTAGGATCCCATCTAGACTGGAGGCTAGTTCATAAAGAGACGGCATGGCATGGTAACATTACAAAATTGGGAAAAATGAAACCATGTAAAAGTAAAATAACATATTACAGTAGGATAATAAGCAAAAAAACCCATGAAACAAAGTATTCCCCTGGGAGTTAACCCAACCTTAATGCAATGAGCCACCAAAATTTTCCCTCTATTCACAGAACCCCCTTGAGACGAAGACTATTATTAGGTCATAGGATTTCCTCTTCAATTTTCCCCATATCAGCATAGGCAGATGGTTTATCATAAATATAACACATGGAGAAAAATACTTTATACAAGAGTCACAAACCAAAACCCCATATTCCTTTTGAGAATACATAGACATCAAAGAAGGAAGCATGTCATAATAGAATGAAGGAATTTTCGAGTATGAATATCATTTATCAAAATAAGAATTTATTTCCTCCCATACTTCCTGAGAATCTTCATGACTTTCCCATATTACTATCTTAGAAACATCCATTTAAAGAATTAAGAAATAAAATTTGAACACAATGGTAAGGGTCTTCTTAGAGAGAACGAAAAGAACATACCCGCAATATCCACTTACAGTCTTGGAAGGAAAAGCCAGATTGGAGTGTTCCTTTTGCAATCACCCTTGACGTTTTAGAGAAGCGGCTTTTAGCAACACGAGACTAGACTAGAGTCTTTGAACCAAACTCGGGAGGTGTTCCTTCATGTCAAGGCCCATGCCACACATTAATTCTAATATCGTTCCTTGGCATCTTGTGCATGTGAAGGAATAAATTAGGGTCGCCATTTGACTACCCACTATTATGTCTCATAATTCCTCTGATCATAGCATGTATCCTACCGATGCCCATTCAACATCTCTCACTTAGATAGAGGGTCTTATAGTCAGAGCTTGGTGTCGAAGGTTGCTATCACTAACATCTTTTTCTAAGATCAGCTTCAAATTATCCATATCTTCTCTATTTTCTATTGGAGGCCATGGAATGTCCAACATCCTTTATACATTTAGGCAACCCCAATTTTCCAAAAATTCCATTGCCTTGTTGCCTCTTCATCTAACATGGGATTGCTTTAAGTAATCAAACTCAGTGAGGAGGTTTCCAATATTCTGCACCAAGTGGCCCATTCTCCATCTATGACTAATCATTTCAATACTAGATCCTTGATTGAGTATTTTAAAAGCCTCAATCGCAAGATGGTAGTCGCCTGCTATCATCAATTTCCTGTATCCTTCTCTTTTGGCAATGATTAAGCCTTTCTCTAGAGCATTAAATTCAACTTCATTGTTCATGAAATGTCCACAATCCACTGCATACATGACCTTAATGTGATTTTAATAATCCTTGAAAATTCCTCCATACTTAGCATTCCCAAGGTTTCATTTGGATGCACCATTGAAGTTGAGCTTCACAAATCCTTCCAAGGGAGATAAGTAATGAACAAGAGAATATCTAGGAGATACCATGAGTTTCCAAGGGGAAGGGGATATCATTTAGGGGGAGAGATTCAATTGGTGAAGGATTCAAGCCTCATGGGGGGAACCTATTAGTGACCCGGGTGCCATTGGTCTACTAGGATTGTTTCCCATATATTTTGGATAATTTCTTTCCATATCCACTTTCGGGTTGTACATTGATCCTTAAATATTCTTCTCTTGTGTTCTTTCCATATCACCCACAGGAGAAAGATGGTTTCTAGACCCCAGGCTCTTTTAAGTACTGGGATCGAGAAGGTCCCTTTTCTCAATATATGAATGCTTTCCTGAGTTTTGTGCTAATGCTTGTATATATGACTAAAGAGGAGAGCTATCTTGATCCACAATTTCTTCGCTAAGGGGCATGTATTCAACAGGTGTTCAAAATTTTCTCCCCGGTCGTTACACATAATACAATAGGATGGTCCTTGGATGCCTCTCTTTTGAATTTGGTCCCAAGTCAAGATTATTTTTCAACAAACAAGCAATAAGAAATTGGCTACCTTTGGCGAAATGTTTTATTTCCATATCTTTCTCGACATAGAGATATAGTGCTCCACAATGTATTTTGCTGCTAGTTTGTATGCCTCTCATACATTAAGCATTCCTTTTGTGGGGTTCCATTTAAGGATGTCTTAGCCATCTTGTTTGGATATTTTCCTCAATGATAATTATTTTCTCAGAACATGCCAATTGATTATTTAGTGGAGGATTCACCTAATCATTTTGGTCTTTCCATTGCCTCTAGTTCAGGTCATTCTATATGGGCTTCCAAGATTGATCGACTGAGGAGTAATTTTGACTACTTATGAAGAGGAATATTTCACCTAGGTCTCATCGGTTGAATGGCCTCCCTTATTGCTGCTAGGTGTCTTTCTAGAAGAAGGGCACATTTTGCATCCTAAATTTCCAAACATGTGTGGTGCCTGATAAGCTCTCTGTTACTTGCAGCTAAGTTCCAAGTTGATTAACCCTTATGGATATCCATGTGTCTTAATTTGTGCAATGAAGATGTCGACATTTTGTATTTTCTAGTCCACATATTATTCCAAAGATCAAGGCCTCCCTTTAGCCATCACCACCAGAGCTTGGACCCAAGCACCTTGTTTAGGATATTTAGGCCTCTAAAGCCAATACCTCCTACTAGTTTAGGCTCTATTACATTAGTATAAAATACCAAGGCCCATTTTTTGGCCTATAGAGCTCCTCTCCAAAGAATTTTTTTAAAGATCTTAGCCATGGAAAGATAAGTATATTTTTGAGTTGCTAGGCCCAAAAGTTGATAAACCGGGATAGGTTGTAATACAAATTTCAAGAGAACCACTATTCTTGCTAGGTTTAGGGCTCTAAATGCCCATAAATTGAGCTTAGATTGAATCTTTTGAAGGAGCTCCTTCCAATAAGTTATCCTTAGGGAATTCATGATCAAAGGCATACCCAAGTATTTAATAGGAAGAGATCTAATACCAGGCCTAGGGTTTCGGCCAAAAAGGTTTGACTAGACTTTAGGGTATTGAAAAAGAAAATTTTGAATTTGTCATTGTTTATTGAAGTTCCAAAATCCTGTATAAACTCATACAAGATGTCCTTTAGCTTTCTGAGTTCCCGCAAGGAGACTTTACAAAAAATCATAATATCATCCAAGAATTGTTGGTGTGTAATAGAAATATCATTTCCGCAATGACGAAGACCTTTTATTTGAGAATATTGGATTGATGATCTAATTTACCTCCCCAGGATTTCTATAGCCAGGATAAACAGGAAGGGGGGTAGAGGATCTCCTTGGCGGATACCTCTCAATGGGTTGAAAGTTATTGAAGAGGAACCATTGATCAATATCAAGAAAACAAGATTAGAGATGATGGAGGAAGCCCATTGAACCTATCTTGAGTCAAAACCATAAGACTTTAGAATACTCAAAAGATAGGTCCAATTGAGCTAGTCATATTCCTTGGAGAGGTCTAATTTTATCATCATTCTGGGTACTTTAAGTTTTTTTAGAGAAGTGAATTACTTCCTGAGAGTTAATGATTCCATTTAGGATATAACAACCTTTGACAAAACTAATTTTCTCTGGGAATATGAGCTTGGTAAAGAGAGGTTTAATATTTTTTATCATAATAGTGGCTACAATTTTATATATAAAATTACAAAGAGTGATAGGCCTGATCCCAAACGGATCCTCTAAGTGTGAAACTTTCATAATTAACCTAATGAAATGAGATTTAATTCTAGGATTTACCTTTTGAGTCTTTCTTGATTCTTCCACCATGTTCAGAATATATTGCCCGATGAAGTGCCAGGATGCTTGGAATAATTCAACTAGAAATCCATCTAGCCCCAGTGCTTTATTTATGGCCATTCCTTTAATTACTTCTTTGACTTCCTTGATGGTGACCACCCTCATTGAAGCTAGGTTTTTTTTCTCTATTGACCAGATGTGGGATTGGTTTGGTTATTCGATGGATAACCTATGATATATCAAGAACCAACTCAGCCAAAGGGATTTGAAGTGATCTACTAAGAGATTTTCCATTTCCTCATGTTGGGTAAGGTGGTTCCCTAATTCATCCTTCAAAGATAAGATCCTATTCTATTGTCAGTGCTTAATCATAACTTTCTTAAAAACTCTTGTTTTCTTTTCCCCTTCCTTAAACCATTGAACTCTAGATTTCTATTTCTATAAGATTTCTTCCTACTTCCTTTTTTACTCTATCTGATTTAGGACTAGGCCTTCTTCTACTACAAACACCTCTCAACGGCCTTCCATAAACATATGTTGCTGAATCCCTTGCATCTTATCTTGTATCCAACATTGCTCTGACATTATATTCCCAAACTTAGATTTATTCTAGCGTTTTATTTTTTGTTTGTGATCCTTCATTTTAAGCTAAAAGGCATGCATATGATTTCTCCCATTCACTATACTATCTTTCCACCAACTTTGCATCTTTCATACAAAATCCTACTCCCTGAGCTAGAAATATTCGAATCTGAATGGTCGATATCGAGGGACCAGCTTAAGATCTATTTCCAACCTTATCGGCCAGTGATTTGAGCCATAAGAAGGAAGGATTGAAGCCTCAAATAAGATGTCTCTGCTTACCAATTTCTTCGATACAAGAAACCTATCCAGGTAGGAGGCCACCTAATGGATGCCTCCTCGACAGTTGTTCCAAGTTAAAGACCCATTGATTGGTCAGATATCTACTAATCGAAGGTCATTGATCACATCTATGAATGCTTCCATCTCTAGATCTAGGATGCAAATTCTTCCCTTCTTCTCTTCAATCGAAGAAATAAGATTAAATTCGCCACCTAGTATCCAAAATTCCTTTAAGTAGAGGCTTTTTAGCTTTCATATATTTTTGAGGAAAATGAATTTTGCTCCTGGAATGTGGGGTCCATAAAAAGCTAATATTATGGCCTAGTATCGAGTCTCGATATGTCAGAATCTCCTAGAAATAATACTTGGATAACTTACCCAATCATCAAAGGTTATCTCCATTAGGTTCTAGAGGATTTCCAACCCTCCCATCTTCCTCTAGCATCCAATGCCATGACCTCATAATGGGGCTCAAATCTTCTAACAATTTCCTTCATCCAATCTTCAAATACTTTGGTTTCATGGATTAGCATGATACTCGGTCACTCTTGTTTAACCCTTTCCTTGAGATACATTGCTTGGCTTGGCCGTTGAGGCCTCTCACATTCCAATTTATGATTATCATTTAGAGGATTTACTAATTTGGTGGAATATTGTCGAAAGTGACACTACTCTTCCCAAGTTCACGAATAAATCTCCACCCATTGGATTGATTCCTATAAATTATTTCTTCCTATACTCTTACCCCCCTTTCCATGTAAGCTCAGATATTGGCTCATTTCAGCTTGGTATCTAGCACTTCCTTATTGGTCCCTTGTTTCCTGGATTTTCTTAGCATGATACTTCTGAAAGGTGTCTTTGTACAACCTATTTTGGTGATCTAGAATGAATCTTTCATCCAAATTTCTCCATTTGTTAAATAGTCGTTTAAGAACTATTTCTTCTATGCTCAATTCTTCCTCTGCCCCATCGATCTCCATAGTTTCCTAAACCTTTATCCTCTCCTCTTCCTCCCGATCTATAGGCTTATCCTTGGATTTTCCTTTAGGAAGATCCATCTTACCTTCATGGTGTACTATTTGTGCAGGCTCCATCGGCCAAGACTTCATATTTGTTATTACTGACTTGGTTCTTTCATTTCATTTTCTGGCCATTAGTTAGAGTTTATTTTTTGTTCTTCTTTTTGTTGGTGACGAATTGGAAACCCCCATTGTCATCCTAAGTCTTAGGGTTTTCCTTGTGGTTTTCTTGTACCATTATACCCAATTGGGAATTCTTAGAATAGATTGCCATAATCATGGAATTTTTTGCATTGGAAAGGAATGTGCTCATAGTCCAAGGGTTGCTGCCATACTTCATCATGATATTCTAACTTGATGAATTTAGGAAGGGGCTCAATAATATTCATATAGATGCATATCCTTTCATATGAAGTGTAGAATCTTCTCTGTATAGAATCAACCACTTTAACAAATTATCCTATTGAGTTTCTCTTTCCCTCTAGAAATTATGGGTCCCAAAAGTCAACTAGAAGGGCAAACAAGAAAACCTATATCGGAGGTGCCATGAACTTTTCCTAATTTGGGTTATAGCGTTCCTCCCAAAATTGCACGAATAAACCCACATTGTAAAAGAAATATGGCCCATCTTAAAAAACCCTCTCTTTATCCTCTAGGCTAGTGAAGATCATAATAAAAAAGACTCTAGCTCTAAGGTTTAACTCTATGTGACCTTTTGGTTTCCATTTTAATTGGATCCATTTGATGAGATCCTTATTTGATGGGTAGATCCCTATAAATTTATAGATTAATGCATGATCCTTCATGTGTTTTCTGTATGCTTCAAGTTTATTTTTTGGTATCACAAATCTTAGTTTCTTAGCAGCTCTTGGTAGGCATTGGCCCTCGATATGTGCCTTCCATTGCGCTCCCATCATAGAGTTTCCATTGTCACTTCCTTCCTAACTTTTTGTTGGAAATAACACTGAGAGGGGGGGGGGGGGGGGGAGTAGTGAATCAATATTAGAAAATTAATAACTTTTTCATTTCCATAATCAGATTCATTTACGCTACTTTAGTTAAGGTAACTCGCGTGTACATGCAATTGTGTTTAATGAAACTAGCATATATCCACTAAACTTATGATTCAGTCAATGCATCATATGTTGATCTTTAATCAGTGTATCAGAACTTCATTAACCATATAAACAGTAACTAGGTGTAGTAAAAACAGAACATATCATCACACATAATAAACACACATGAACACCAAGATATAAGGTCAAAACCCAATGCGAGACAAAAGCCACTTGTTGTTGTCTTCCTTTAAATATAAGAAAAGGTTGTTTACAATCTTGTACTGGGACAGACTCATACCAATACATAGGCACCCACCTGCATAAGGCTACAACCTTCTCTCATTCTCCAACTTCTGCTGGAAGGGAGCTACAACCCCCTGGCTCTTGTACTAGCCAATATATTTACTAGTAGGTAGGGACCGGCCTACAGAAGGCTACAACCATCTCTTGTTTTCCAACTACTATTGGAAAGGAGCTCCAACCCCCTAGTTCTTGTACTGGCCATTATATTTACCAGTACATAGGTGCTGGCCTACTTAAGGCTCCAACCTTCACTCTTCCTCCAGGGACCACGTTTCATAAATTTTCATGCTGGATACTCCTGGAACACAACACCATAATTTGAAAATTTTCATACTAGACCCATCGACAACATTGAAGCACAAAATCAATCACCACTATAATACAACCATTGCATTAACCAATCATTAAATACTCAACCATCCCAAAAACTAAATTGTTGAAGGCCTGTCATCAAAACATAGTCACCAGAACACATAGTAGAACCCAAAACTCTACAACAACCACAAGAACCAACAACATCCTAAAATATCAAATCTCATAATGTATACACTACTCTGATGGACCAAACCAACGTGTATACATGCTTTTACCAAAGCCAACCAGCGTATACATCTGCAAATATAATTTTGCAGCTTATTACAGACTTCAATTATATCCTGATCATAACATTTACAGAATAACACATGCGTCAATATTCAGATCTAGACTATACATGATCAAACCTCATAATTATAATTCATTTCAAGCCTTAAGATCTTGATCCATCAATAGATCTTATCCCTTCATCAACCGCTAAGTTTCATCCTCAATTCAGATCAAACAAAGCACCATAAGCCGATAACCTACATACTAGATCTCACACTTCATCAAATATTCAATCTTTGCACCTTTGGCCTAAAGATCTTCTCCTCCTTATATAGTTTTAGGCCTTTCTCAATACCACGGACCAAAACCACTTAGGACCAATACCTTGGACCAAATACCTGGGGTCAATACCTCGGACCAGATAACTTGGACCAATACCATGGATCAAAATACCATGGACCAGATACCTTGGACCAAAACTTAGTTTCCCAAGCTATACTCACTTTTCCTTCTATGGAAGTGTCTGTGTACGTTATACACACCTTTTGGTCTATTAACCCACGTGTCTATGCTCCTTTGTCAAGGTGAACCTACGTATACCTCTCTTTATTCATTCTTTGTAGTCTGATCATTAATTCTTTACTATTGACCTGCTGCACTATGATCTGTCATCTGAGTGAGTTGCCACTACACTATGATCTGTCATCTAAGTGAGTTTCCATCAAGGACAACACCTGTATCATAATGCCAATAATCTCACCCTTTGGACTTGATGGCAACAACCACACCAAGTCACTCTACCCCTTTGAAATCAAGGGCAAAGGGGAGACCAAGATATTCTCTCCCTTTGATATACATTATGTTGTCCATAATCGCTCTGAGTTCATGTTGAAATCTCTAATTGAACTCCCCCTTTGTACATGCTAAGATGTACCAATCTGTCCATGCTCCCCCTGAGCACATGTAGAGTCTGAAAAGATATTTTTCAAAAGAATAACATGACTCTACAACTCAACTAAGTGAGTATGACCTTCCTATCACCAATGACTCATACATACATCCGTCTCCCAACCATGTGGGGATACACCAAATTTGACTTATCCACCCAACCAAGTGGGGTTATACTAATTGTTTATACATGACCAAAAAAATAGAAATTATTACATCATCCTTCCCATGCATAGTGTGTTTACAAATTAGGTATTTGCATGACCTTTACATCAAATGATATACATGACTTTTATGACAAAGACCAACAATCTAAACAAGACCATGATAGTCATCAGTAACTATCATACACCATATCTGATCTGCACCATAAGCATTTGTCAATAACATCCAGACCTATAACTTGTAATACCATTCTCTTGGCCAACCAATAATATGCCACTTAAGTGATCATCCATGAATTTGATCTGAATTCCAACAATGTGACCCCAAGTATCATAGCAAGATGTATCATTTAGTCACATAAGCATCATCACCAAAGACTTCTAACCATAATTCTAATAATGCATTATTTGAAGTATATGCTCCCCCTGAACCTATTCCATCTGTTCTCTGTCAAATCTGATCATGCATATATCAGCAAGAAGTATCAAGGCATCATCATCAATCAGATATACATCAAGTTAACTTGTGAGGATCAAAAGCACTTCTAAATAAAATCTTATGATTACTGACACATTTCCACACATCATCAGTAGATTGTAACCATCATCAAACAGAGAAAATAATTGACTAAACCATATCATACCCTTTTTCTTGAGTCTGTCCCATTTCTTTTTCTCAAACCAACATATACGCGACTGTGCAGCTTAGAACTCACGTATATATGCGACTTGTCTTCATGAAACTTGCATATGAGATTTAGAACATTGAAGTTTCATACTTTCAGCTCCCTCTGAGTCTGTTATGTCTGTACATTGTGCCATGCCACATTTTTCTGGCTGTACTTCCTTCTTCTTCCATATCTTCGACTATGATGATGTTTTCTCCTTTTGGTATGGTGCCCGAAATCTTCTCCTACATTCCTTTGTTATATGTCCAAGCATGTTACATGCATAACATCTTACATGTTTCATATTCCTTCTATAGCAGTCAATGGCTTTGTGACCAAACATATTGCAAGAAAAATAATATCCCTTAAGGTACCTGTAACATGATGATATTTCTGTGCAATGGTATTGAACCATTCTACTTCTGCATCTCACTACAACATGTCCAAGATTATGACATACATAACACTCGACATTATTCATCTGAGAAAATAACTGACTATCACTTCCATAGTTTGGATTAAAATATTTTCTTTGAAGAATTTCTTTCCTTGGTTGTTGATGGGGTTGACCTCTTATCTCCTTGTTGAGCATTTCAGGTTTTGTATTAGAGTTCCTTCCCTCACCCTGTGAGCTATATTCACCTTTAACAGATTCATGAAAACCAAGACCAGTTTTGATGGTAGGATACCTTTGACTACTAAGAATATTATCCAAAATCTTAGCACTATCTTGAAATCGTAACAATTTATCCTTTTCTTCTAATTTACCTTTTAAGATATTTACCTCAACCTGATGTTGTTCTTCCTTTCCCAGATATTTCTTCTTCAAGATTTCTTTAGCCTTTCTTCCTTCTTCCACTTGTTGCCTTAATTTTAGGATCTCATTTTCTTGTCCTTTATCTGATTGAGGTAGTTCTTCATTCTGATTATATTTTAATGATATCACTTCATCCTGCAACATTTGATGTACTTTGAAGGCACACTCCAGCTGAGCTTTTAATCTGGTAACTTCTTCTTTGAGGGCACACTCTCTTTTGTTAAATACATCTTGTTGATCTATGATTTCATCTGATGCTTCATTTGCTTGTTCATATTGAGGTAATTTGGAATCTAAATCCTTGCTTCCATCTAATGGCCAATTGTCTCTCCTGCTGTCACCATTCCTTTGAGTTGTGTTCTTCTTCTGAGGTGCTTTCTAATTTAGCTTCCTTCCCATTGTTTCTACAGATCTCCTTCAAGCGATCAATCTTCTACCAAAGGACCTGCTCTGATACCAATTGTTGGAAATAATATTGGGGGGGGGGGGGGGGGGGTGGTGAATCAGTATTAGCAAATCAATAGCTTTCTCATTTCCATAATCAGATTCATATACACTACTTCAGTTAAGGTAACTTGCATGTACACACAACTGTGTTTAATGCAGCTAGCGTATATTGAACAAACATATGATTTAGTTAATTCATCATATGTTGATCTTTAATCAGTGGATCAGAACTTCATTAACCATACAAACAGTAACCAGGCGCATTAAAAGAAAAACATATCATCACACATAAGAAACACACATGAACACCAAGATATAAGGTGGAAACCTAATGCGGGACAAAAACCACCTACTATTGTCTTCATTTTAATATTAAAAAAACCTGTTTACATTCTTGTACTAGTGCGACTCATACTAGTACATAGGCACCCACCTGCAGAAGGCTACAACCTTCTCTCGTTCTCCAACTTCTACTAGAAGGGAGCTACAACCCCCTAGCTCTTCTACTAGCCGATATATTTACTAGTACGTAGGTGCTAGCCTATAGAAGGCTACAACCCTCTCTTGTTTTCTAGCTGCTACTGGAAGGGAGCGCCAACCCCCTGGCTCTTGTACTGGCCGATTTGTTTACCATTACATAGGCATTGGCCTACTGAAGGCTCTAACTTTCACTCTTCCCCTAGCGATCGTGTTTCATAAATTTTCATACTGGATACTCCTGGAACACAACACCATAATCTGCAAGCCACATTTCATCCAATTTTCATACTGGACCCATCAACAATGTTGAAGCAAAAAATAAATCACCACTGCAATACAACCATTGCATTAACCAATCATTGAATACTCAACCATCCCAACAACTAAATCACTGAAGCCTTGTCATCAAAACACAGTCACCAAAACACAGAGCAGAACCCAGAACTCTGTAACAACCACTAAAACCAACAACATCCTCAAATATCAAATCTCATAATGTATATGCTACTCTGATGAACCAAACCAATGTGTATACGCACTTTTACCAAAGCCAACGAGTGTATACATCTGCAAATATAATTTTGCATCTTATTACAGACTTCAATTATACCCTGATCATAGCATTTACAGAATAACACGTGCATCAGTATTCAGATCTATACTATACATGATCAAACCTCATAATGATAATTCATTTCAAGCCTTAAGATCCTGATCCATCAATAGATCTTATCCCTTCATCAAATGTTAAGGTTCATCCTCAGTTCAGATCAAGCAAGCACCATAAGCTGATAACTTGCATACCAGATCTCACACTTCATCAGATATTCAATCTTTGCACCTTTGGCATAATGATCTTCTCCTCCTTATATAGTTTTAGGCCTTTCTCAATACCATGGACCAAAACCACTTAGGACCAATTCCTTGGACCAAATACCTGGGGTCAATACCTCAAACTAGATACCTTGGACCAATACCATGGATCAAAATACCATGGATCAAATACCTTGGACCAAAACTTAGTTTCCCAAGCTATACGTGTTTTTCCTTCTATGAAAGTGCGTGTGTATGTTATATGCACCTTTTGGTCTATTAAATCGCATGTATACGCTCCTTTGTCAAGGTGAACCTCTGTATTCCTATCTTTATTCATTCTTTGAAGTCTGATCATTAATTCTTTGCTATTGACCCGCTACACTATGATCTGTCATCTGAGTGATTTTCCACTGCACTATGATCTGTCATCTGAGTGAGCTTCCATCAAGGACAACACTTGTATCATAATGCCAACACTTTTAACCTTGAATGCGCTACTTTTGCTGCTTGATTCTCTGACCATTATGTTACTATAGGATGGGGTCTCCCCCTCCCCCCAATTGACATGCAAATCAATCTACCAATGGTCGAGCATTGGAGATGATTCGTTGATTGGGTATGGAAGACCTATTGTAAGTTTTCCAGAGATGGTATAATGAAACCCTAGAGACCCGCATCAGATCTTTATATTAGAGCCAAGAGACATATTTATCTAATTTAATTAGACTTAGGAAAAAAAAAAATTAATGCATGTTGTATGTTCCCTATAGTCACATGTACGCTCCTAATGCATGCCACACTGAAACAAAAAATACAAATTCAACATCTGTCCAGACCCTTCTGTATAACTAATATTAGATTTCATTTTAAATTCTTCCGAGGTACTAATCTATACCCTTCGATATCCTCCTTTAGATGCTTGTGTTCGATGTTAAATTATGGAAACGCTTAAAAAAATTGTTGCAAACATGTCAAAAATGGGTTGCGGCAAATGCGCAGGATTGGTGGATGTTGACTTGCTATTTCATTTACTGGCTATCATTGCTTTATGAGGTTATTAATTCTATCTTTATGAACAATTCATTCATGTCAACCCTGCTTCATAGGATTGTTGAGTTTTCTTAATTTTTTTAATCATTCTAGGAAATAAGCAAACAAATTTATCTATTTTCATATATTATTATTATTATTAATTAATTTATTAATTAAAATAAGTGATAAATACATTTTTAAAATATATATTTTTATTTTTCCCCTTTGTTAATTGGGTTTGGCACTATGTTGGGAAAATCAAATCTACCATTTTCTTAATATTTTTATTTTTATTTTTTTAATATTTTAATTAAATATTGTAATGATCGAGAATGAATTTCATCTTTTCATCTCATCTCAATTTCCACAACTATATAAAATAACATTTTCTAATAAAACCTAGTATTTTATTTTATTTTATCTTTATATTATCTTTCCCTTTACGATTATGAACCTTAAATCATAGTCACGATGAAAATCCACCATTTAATTATAATTGGAATATACGAAAATATGGAAAGGATTTTGTTCACCATGCTTTATAAAATATCTTTTACATTTGTTATTCTTTTTTTTTGTTTTTTATTTAGAGAAAATATATGCTCATGGTGTAACATCATTGATAGAGGCATTTGTTTTTGATAGGCAAATATGATTCATTAAAATTTTAAAATGTTACCAAAAAAGATAGTAGAGTTTCTAGTTGATTATCTATCCATCACCAAATCATTTTTGTTTTTTACTTTATTTAATTATATTTAAACTATGTGGCAGGTACTCACTATTATATAGCACTTGTTTGATATGTAGATGTGAGTTTGATATTGGATCTTCAAAATTATTTTTTAGTGATCATTATAAAAGTGTAATTAAAAGTTTTATTATAAATTCTATTAGAATCAATCTAAAGACTAGTTAGATAAATGAAGTTCTTCGAATGATGACACACTACTATTTTAATTAGTTATTTCTCTTTCTATATATGTTTTAATTATTATTTCTATATAAAATGATAATTTAAATTATCATAGAGATATAATCATATAAATATAATTGTAGTTATATATATTAAATAGCTAGTAAATATTTATAGACATTAAACATTTATTTATTATATATTTTAACTTTAACGAAATTAAAATAAAATAAAATAAAAATTATAAGTATTATTATTATTATTATTATTATTATATTAATTATTATTATTTATTATTATTATTATTATTATTATTATTATTATTATTATATATTTATTATTATTATTATTATTATTATTATTATTATAAAAATTAAATAATATATAAGTTTAAACATATATACATTTACAAAAATGTGTAACAAATTTTTAATCATGGAGATTCACTAATTCAAAGTGGAGCCTCATAATATGTAATAGGTTTTTTCACAATACTATGGCTTATCCACACCACATGCCCAAAAAACCATAACTCATTTCACTTGTTAATATGTCATATTTTTTAAGTAATCAATTTAATTAAAATATAATTTGGATATAAATATCAACCTTTGATTTTTATACATTGCTATGGACATTAAATGCCACCATCCACTTAATGATTATTGATGAATTCACACAAAATTATTAAAGGTTATATTAATAGAATTGATTGTGTTATTTTGGTATTACAATGTCATTTAGAAGGTATCAACCTCTGTTTGGTACAAGTGACAACATTATCATTTCAAAATAATATTGTTGATAATGTTCAATATGTCATGGAATTAGTAATACATAACGAGATTAGGTGGATGGCATGATAGTGAAAAATGAATTAAAAGGTTTTAATTATAGAATAGACTTGATCGTATTATTTTG
The DNA here is from genome assembly GCA_000404065.3 of Pinus taeda. Classification (NCBI taxonomy): domain Eukaryota; kingdom Viridiplantae; phylum Streptophyta; class Pinopsida; order Pinales; family Pinaceae; genus Pinus; species Pinus taeda. Next base: position 13,222 of record APFE030127432.1, on the reverse strand, counting down.
GTATTAATATTTCATTTAGAAGGTATAAACCTTTCTTTGGAACAAGTTACATAAGTAACATTCCAATAGGATATTTCTGATAATGTTCAATATGTCATGTAATTTGTAATATATGATCAAATTAGGCAGATGGTGTGATAATAAAAAAAGAATTAAAATATTTTCATTTTTAACATACCAACCTATATCCATATTAATTTCCAAGGACCGAGATGAATCAAATCTCTTTTCACTCTAAAAGGGTTTGGATCTCAAGAGATTTGATCCCTATTGGATCTTGGTAGATCCAAATTAAGATAGGATCTAGGTTTGTTTTATTATTAATTATAATTACATCTATAAATATATTGTTAATTTTATATTTTATATTTTATTTTATTTCGTTCTATATAAATTTAACAAGTCCAAATATTTTATTGGATAATTATAATTAATAGTTTTTAATTTTATTTTGAACCTAGTCAAAATGTTTACATGATGAATCTCTCTATATACTGGCTGGAGGTGCCTCTACAAGTAATCACTTTAAGTTTTGATTATTTTTTAATTGAGCCCACATGTAAATGTTTACAAACATTTACACCACTAACATATATGCCCCATATCTTTTGATTTTAAATTTAATTTAAAAAAATTATAAATAAAAAATAAAAGAAAATATCTATAAAATATTTTGATTTTGAATGAGTTATGGTTTTTGGGGAAATCACCATTTATAAGCCATGGTACTCACCCATGGATTGTAACAAAGCATATTTACAGGTTAATAATATCCATGGTAAAATGGAGGTGGATATCTATGGTTAAGAATCATGTTATATTGTAATTATTAAATTTTTATGTCTTTATTAATCAAATTTAAATATGGTTACGGAATCATTATTTTAATTTATATGGTAAAATAGATCTTGACTTATAACTACTTTTTATTTGTTATATATTTTAATGCGATATATAAAAATATTGACAAAATTACATTACATCACTTACTTACATTACACACATCTCCCCTATACTAGATTGTAGACATCTCCCCTATACTAGATTGTAGAGCATCTCTCGCATTATACATTTTTTATTTTTTTTGTTATTCTTATTTTTTTTTAATATTTATTAATATAATATCAAATATTCTTAAATTTTTTTCTTAAATATTTATTTGTCTTTATTAAAATAGGATTGTAGTAATAATTTATTTGCAATTCGAACGTTATTAAATTGTTTAATTTTGAAAATGAGATATATATTTGTTGATGTAATGAAAACAATAATTATGGGGAGAGGCTCATTGTACATAGTATGGGGGAGGTGTGTAATTCATTTCATATTCAATATCTAGTTAATATATCTTTAAAAAAAAATGAAATATTCACTAAACAAAAAATGTAGAATGAATAAAAAAAATTATACATATTAGATTTATTTTATTTAAAGCCTTAATATGAAATTATTTAAATTCACTTTCAATGTATTTATATTGAAAGAATTATATAATTTTTTTATTAAAAAAATGTTTCATCCAATCATTTTTTAAAACGAGAATGTAATATTATTTAAAATTTTAAATCATCTCAATTTAAAAAAAAAATTAATAGAATTTAATTTGTAAAAACACTAAACACATTAAAAATAATATATATTTATATTTATGTTTAAATCAATATTATAATTAAAGTTTTTTCTTGCGCTACTCTACAATAACATCCACATATGTACTTTGTTACGCCGATTTCTGTAAAGTTGAATTGATGTTATACAAACCATTTTGTAATATTGTTTTGGATATAGCAAATTGAACTGAGGACTCCATTACAAGTTGGGAATGATTTCGCCCTTCTTACATACCATGGCATCTTCATTGCACATAACATGAGCTTCCTCTTATTGTAAACAAAAACTCACATACTCATGAAGCCCAACCTCCATAGTCGAAGGACCTTAATAAATGGGAATTACTCTCCCAGTTGCACCCTACCAATGACATCCATATAAGTCACCTTGACATGCTTTCCCTTCATGATTTTGACAACAACCATAATTGGGTTCATACAACTATCTCATTTGACCTACAAGAAATATGCATACAATTCACTGAAAATAATCGCAACATCCACCATATTTATCAAACATGAAACTACAATCTAACCCAGTCTGAGTCATTATTTCCAATCATTTTTGCAAAAAATGATATTTTCTCTCTTTTAAGAATGATTATACAAGGTACTACTGGAACCAAAAAATGCTTCCTAATAAAATGTATTAAAGAAAGAATTACATCCCATACTGGCCCATGCCCTTCACCAATCATGTTTATTGTAAATATTCAATGTTGTTGTATATCTTATGACTCTCCTTGTATTTATAATTAATAACATTATTTTTATCGATCTCCATATCTATATAATTATTTGTTTCAACTATATCACAACTTCCATTACTCCTGAATTCAACAATAATACAAACCATGAAACGCAAATGTCCGAATTATAAAAATTCATCCATCATCATGTTGGTCACATAGATGAAGAAATGAAACACTTGGTGTTGATCTTTAAAAATATAAGATACAAATACAAGGACATTAGGAAATCTATGGAAAGAGATAAAGGACAAATAAGAGCCCATAGCCCTAGGACTCTTAGTGGTAAGGTCAACCTCCCATATATCCAAAGAGCTACTAATAAAATTTCAAGGATTTTAATTAAAAACAATATTACTACTCAGTTCACAACAAGAGGAATAATCAAACAAAGAATGAAATCTATCAAAGACAATATTGATCATAATCGGTTTAAAGGAGTCTATAAAATTAATTTATCATGTGGTAAAAGTTATATCAGAGAAATAGATCGTTCATTGCAAAAGAGACTAAAAGAGTATGAAACTAACATTAGAAATGAACAGTCTTACACCTCAGCACTTGCAAGGCATTCATAAAAAACTAAACATCAAATTTGCCTAGAAAAAGCTAGAATCATTGGTAGAGAAGACCACTATGAAAAGAGGAAAATAAGATAATCCTTAGAAATAATAAGACATCGTCATAATCTGAAAAGCATTGGTGGGCAATGTGATTAGGATCAAATAACAATTGGTTTCCTCTAATTCGAGGAATTGGTAATTCTTCTTCCTCTCATGTATGACTATCATGAATAACTCTCTTTCCTTAATATAATTAATTTACCATATTCTTAACCATAAAATTATTTCAATAAATATTATTTATAATTATTCTCTTGTCATTATTACATTTACATCAAAGCATACTATTATATATTTATTAGGTTATTATTATATAAGTTTTATTTATTTATTTTTTTAACCGACAATTTTAGCTTTAGGAAATTTCTTATTTATTTGTTTTCTTATTTATTTATTTGTCCCTATTTTCTTTCTTAATCTTTGTCTTGAAAATGAATTCACTTATAGATTCGAAACATCGTATATCTATATAAAAAACAAACCACATAAATCATCTAAAATATAAAAATATAATTTTTATAGCATATAACATTTGTCTTCATCTATACCAATTTCCATATATTATCTACTTACAACATTTCCTTTTCCTTTACAACCTTTGATATAATTGCTAATTATCCATTCACTAACCTCGATCCTTCATCTTTCATCTCCTCTACTCCATCGTTATGTGTATGTAATAATTTTGGTGGAAGTGTGTTATTAACAGCGGCAGTGTGATGCCATAATCTCAGGGAAGGTTGAATTTGGCAATGTCCCTCCCATCTTTTCATGGGGGACACGTAGCATATCGATGAATAGTCTTTGCTAGAAATGGAATTATTTTTTTCGAGACTTTCTCACAAACAAAATTCAAACTGAAATGTGCATATGTGTATTATGGCTATGACTAGCATTTGCACCAGACGTTGCAAAGAAAACGCCGTAAGGCAATAGATAACATATTACACTATGTAAAGCAATCAATAACATATAACACTATGTAAAGCAATTGATAACATATAACAGTAATTAACGCTTCTTTGCCCCACCACCTCCGAGCTGGCACCCGCTGTGCTAGCAACCAACACCCGCGCAATTTCAAACGATCCCTCGCGCCAAACATTCATTTGCTCCATTCGCACAACCGGAACAGGTCCTCTCGAGCATTCATTTCTCCTGTTCACGGTGCTTGCTCACCTCGTAGGTCCGCTCGCGGTGCTGAATCCCGGCAGGCTGTGCCCTAGACATAAGGTAAATTATACAATGTGAACAATGACATCCACCATTTTGGCGGGCGGCCGGAAGGCCCATGCATACGAATCCCACCCCATGTTGCTATAAATTGTATGCATTGGCAGTTCCCAGCGTCTCGCGAAACAGATACATTCAAGGTCTCCATTTGGGCGCAGGTTCGAGCGACGCTGAAGGTGTTTTCCCATTACATCGTAATCAGTTACCAGATTTATAACGAACCACTTAGCCATTCAGACATCTTCAATAGTTTCTAGGATGTGGTTTAATGGTTAGTAGTTAATTAGGGAGGTCTAATCCCAAACAAAATTATATATATCTGAAAATTGCTCCAAACGCGGTCCAATCTCAAGCAAAATTATATATATCTGAAAACTGCTCCAAACACAATTTTTTTAGTTGAAAAAAATACAATAAACCACCGCCACTACAATTGCAAACTCAAGCTCCTGCATCCAGTGTGCTTGATTGTGTACTACCCACTTAGCCATGGAGGCCATGAAAATCAGATAATCCTAAACCATCGCCATTGCAAGCTTCCTACATCCACTGTGCCTGCCTGTGCACTTTGCCAGGTGCATAGTTTATTTGGGCTTTTCATTGGGGTGAGATTTTGAGTACAAATATATTCAATTCTGTGAGAGGAATTTGGTGCTCATTAATTTTCACACGCTTGCTAGGAAGGATGACCACAGAAAAATGAAAGGGCACCAACCGATGGAGCATTGATGTAAGTAGTAGGCTCAAACTACCTGAAGTATGTTGCCACATTTGCTTTATCCTCCTTTTCAACTGAAAACATTTTCCAATGCTCCTTTGGTGTGCTGCCATTGCTTTCTGCAATAAATGAATTATACCTGGCTATTTTAGCAACAAAAAATATAATTGCAAGTGAATCTCATTTTCGTGTCAGATCAACAACCTTTTTTCTCGAACTTCTTGTTCCTACTTGCTGAAAGAAAACTATGTTTTTTGTTATCAACCTTTGAATATTTCTTTCATGTCTTCTCTTGCATTATTATGGCGATCTCGGCTCTATGTGAAATGAAGTGACCATAGTGTCATAAGATTAGGCTAGTAATTCAAGCAAGGCGATGACTGCATGTACATTTTGAATTGGTGCCTCAATAGGTGCTAGCATCTCTAACAATTTTTTGAAATGATTGATGTTGTTGGCCACATCTTATGTTGTCATCTTTATTTGTGAAAACTTCCTCAGCTATATCTTAGGATGAAAACTTGATATTCATAAATGTTAAACAGCTTGAATTTCAATTGATTGTTGTGTTTGGATACATATTAGGAGCCTCCTCTTTATTTGGTGAAGTTCCCTCAGACAAATCTCATAGTTATAGCTTTATTTTCACACACATGTGCCCCATTTTTCTTTTGGTGTTTTGGCACTGCTGATGTGAGTCATTTGATCATTAATGCTCAAAATGCTACAAGTAAGAGTCCTATGATTATTAGTTTCCCATTTGTTGATTCTAGCAGTTCATATGGTATGCTTGACTTCATCTTCTTCCAGAATGCTAAATGATCTTGTTCAATAATGGAATTCCCATTTGCAGCTTCCAGATGAAATCCCATGCTGTTAAATTTTACAACTAGATCTGTTTTAGACAAAGAAGAAAGTCAAGCTAGCTACAACCATGGTTCTGGTGTACTTTGAGACTTCTAATTTGCATGGGTGTTTGTTGTATTGCTTGTTCTTTTTCAAATAGGTAACCAACCTGAAAATTAAAGTCTGGCCTTCCTTATGAACAGATCATTAGTTTTGGTATCAAATATTGGAAAAAATTCCAGTGATCAAAGAGAGATATTGAGCTTGTGTTCGCAACACTAGAGTGCTCGACAATTGGAATCAAATTTATTGATTAAGGCATGAATGTACAACAAATAAAAGACATACCATCCACTGAAATATTTTAATTTTAGCAGAAAGAATGATGTATTAACAGTGGACAAATATTAGAGAGTGAAATATACGATAGAGAATTGCAGTGCTTTGGAAATAAAATGCATGAGTCAACCTTACATTATCTGGAATTATCCCACACTTACAGAGTGTGACTACAATTTATCTATTCAAGTTGTTGCCTGATTATCATGCTGTCTTCTCTGTTGCATTCTCCTCTGTCTGTCTTTTTTTGTGACAATTTTTGTTGCCTCATTATATATTTTTTAATTATTTAATTAAATGTATTCAATACTTCTTTATAGATAAAGGCTAAAATGATTTTTTCTTCCTAAAGGGCTATTCATAAAGCAAGGGTCAGTTAACCTTCCTAAAGTACTATTCAGCTGTCAGTTAACCTTCCTAAAGTACTATTCAGCTGTCCTGTCAGATAGTAAGACAAAACCTTGCTTTCTAAGAGATGCAAGTCTTTACAATCTACCATGGTTTTACCCAAAAATTGAACTTGATGCAATTTATGGAAATCTTGGTGCAAATGAACCTCAGTTTCAGGACTCTATAATAGGTGTAAAAACTACGAAGGGATCTTAGAACAATGACCGAGGACGTTATGTATAGCTGATACGAGCCAATTATTATTATTATGGTTCTTAATTACTTCTCATAAACCTCAATGACAACCATCTTCACACATGCAGGTCTATTACTGATTATGAACAACGAATAATATCTGTCCACAAGGTCTTCAGGTTATCAAGAAATAGACTTATATCTTAAATACCTACGAGGGATTAGTTGCCAAGGCTTTGCCCATACTCACTAACAAAATCAGGGCACTCATGGTTGCACAGCCTTCATTTCGCTTTTGATAGCTTCAGCCAATTGGGTATAGGCTTCATCCCAGGCAATTTTCATTTCTAGAGACCACATGTCCGGAACAACATCCTTAATAGTCTCAAGCAAGCAGAATTTAACAACCTGCAAAAGATTGAGATCAAAACAAATCATCAGCATTTGGAGGCCATTTAGCTCCACTGCCAAAATTTGTCCATTCCATCCAGACTTGAACACTGATGTCATTAAATTTCACAAAATCTTGCAAATGTCAGTGTATTCTAATCATTCTAGGTTAAACTCTTTACAATCTACCGTGGTTTTACCCAAAAATTGAACTTGATGCAATTTATGGAAATCTTGGTGCAAATGAACCTCAGTTTCAAGACTCTATAACAGGTGTAAAAACTACGAAGGGATCTTCGAACAATGACCGAGGACGTTATGTATAGCTGATACGAGCCAATTATTGTTATTATGGTTCTTAATTACTTCTCATAAACCTCAATGACAACCATCTTCACACATGAAGGTCTATTACTGATTATGAACAACGAATAATATCTGTCCACAAGGTCTTCAGGTTATCAAGAAATAGACTTATATATTAAATACCTACGAGGGATTAGTTGCCAAGACTTTGCCCATACTCACTAACAAAATTAGGGCACTCATGGTTGCACAGCCTTCATTTCGCTTTTGATAGCTTCAGCCAATTGGGTATAGGCTTCATCCCAGGCAATTTTCATTTCTAGAGACCACATGTCCGGAACAGCATCCTTAATAGTCTTGAGCAAGCAGAATTTAACAACCTGCAAAAGATTGAGATCAAAACAAATCATCAGCATTTGGAGGCCATTTAGCTCCACTGCCAAAATTTGTCCATTCCATCCAGACTTGAACACTGATGTCATTAAATTTCACAAAATCTTGCAAATGTCAGTGTATTCTAATCATTCTAGGGACGTACTTTAAGAGACAAATTTGTTGCTACAATTTAACTCTCTCAGTCTTTACTCTAACTTAACAAAAATATCAAAAATATCATTCTTTAGGAAATGGGATTAAATCAAATGAATGAAAAAACCCTTCATGAGATTTTCCTCTGCACTTACATCAAAATGTTCATCAACTACTCCATATTTAAAATGAAGCTTCCCCATGTCCTTGACGTTTGATTCTGAGAATGTTGCGCTTCCTTTCTCTCGTAGTTGAACAGCAGACTCACAAGTCTGCAATATGCTAACAGTAAGATTCATGAAGATTTTGTGTTGTTATCCCTACTTTATACCAGAGAGAAGAGTACATGTTGTATTCTATATTCGTGTCTATATCTACTTAGAGTTGATCAAAACCAGTCATATGCCATGACTGAAATGTGAAAGAAAAAAAACAAACCCAACAAAGGTAAAGATATACTACAAGTATACAGTAGTCAAGAAATAAATGCAGAGACATAAACAATTACTAAAAGTTAGCATCCTTTTAACAAAGCTAACAGTGACAGACTCTGAAGGATGCAGTGACAGACTCTGAAGCACTGTTGAACATATATTTGTTGTTGCTGCAGTGCTTCTTAGATGCAGAGACAGACTTGGTCACCGCATGTAAGAAGCCCTCCTGAACTTTTTGTTTGTGGTTTTATTTATTTACTATTGTGTTTATGGAATAGATCCATGCATGCCTTGGGATTGTGATTTTTTTGTACAGTGTATATATTACACAGGTACAGTAGTAAAGAAGCAGATGTAAAAACAGAAACAGTTAGAACAATAATTAATATATGTTTAGGAGCGCTTATTAGATGCAGAATGAGTCTTTGTCACTGTAACTAAAAAGCACTATTGAACATATAATGCTTCTTGTTGTAACTGTTTCTGTCTCTGCATATGTTTCTTTACTTCTGTGTATGTTTCTTTACTTCTGTGTCTGTGCAAGATAGAATAGACCATTTACAAAAAAAAGAGCCAAAACCCCAACAAAGGCAAAAATCTATTGCACAGACATAGTCGTAAAAAGCAAAACTAGAGACAATATAAATTACAGCAACAATTAATATCTGTTCACCAGTGATTCTCAAATTGCAGAGACTGAGTAATTTATCCCTGAATACGAGAACCCCTGCTGAACAGATAGTTCTTCTTGCCACAAATGTTTTGGTCTCTACATTTTGTTCTTTATTATGGTCTCTGTGCGATAGACACTTCTCTGTGTTGGAATTGTGGTTTTTTCCACAGTATCAAAGCCACATGGTCAGAAATCCATTCCGATATGAGAATACAATGCGTTATAGAATTAGAGGCAACAAATATTCACCAATACCCCTGTCTATTTTGTTATAATGCCAATCTGCCCTCGTCTAGAATGCATATAGCTTGGATATTTGTTGCCTCAGTTCTGTTACATATTATAATCCGATATGAAAGTGGGTCTCTGTTTTGTTTTTTTAGCATAAGCAAATTTAAACTTTATATAAATAATTCTGGCTACACTCGTTGAGAATAATCTTAATAAACTTACTATTATGAAAACTGGAATAAATCTTACCATTTTGAAAATTGTAATAGCATGCGCCTTGAGCTTTGCATTCTTTTCGATTGGGACGTCACTACTGTTTGGCTGAAGGCGCAATCTCAAACACTCTGTAACCAAATAAACGTTTTGCATAACTCAATGGCTTTTTATTGTTTTATGGAAGATCCCCTACCATGTCCGAATTAAATCTTGATGATGTGCCTTCTGTGGAGACCTTGAGTTCGGAAGAGCACTCATGTCAGCAGCCTCCAACATGTTGTGATAATGGATTGGAAAATAACAAATCTGCGTGGTGTGCTGCTGAGAAAAACAGGATACTTCCCAAGATGCAAGCCGATAGGCCTCCTGATGAATCTTCTATATTAACCTATTGTGATAAAGCCCCAATAACAAAGAATCAATCTCTGCATACTCTGGAATCTGGTAATGATGTCAATGCAGCTGGATCTGATAGCAGCTCTGAAGATGATGGGGTGGAGTTTAGTATTGTGGATCAAGGTGTGGAAATGGGAAGCAGAGCTTTCACAGAAAGGTGTCCTGATCAGCGAGAGGACAATCCATCCGAGAAAATGCAGATGAGAGTGGACTATGAGTGGCAAAAAGGCAGTGGAAGCTCTTTCCGACAGCAAATGAAGCTAATCGAGGATGAGTTGGAAAGGCTGGAAGCCTGCTTAGTGGCCGATGATAGCAGTAGAGAAAACATATCTGCGGATGCAGGCTGGAATGCAGAGGACGGCCTGACAGAGAAGAGGACACTGTGTGAAGGATGCAATTCAGAAGGTACCTTGGCAGAAAATCCATCAATAGATGAATGCTTACATGCAGGGGATATAACAAAAAAATCTTTATCTGCAGATGGAAACTGGAATCCAGATGATAGGTCGATAGAAATCCTACCTGTAAATGAGACCTGGACTATGGACAGTAGCTTGAAAGGAGATCGGCCAGTGGATGTAAACTGGAAGAGGTTGGATGAAGATGGCAAAAAGACAGAAGAGTCATTTCTCCATGAAATTGCAGGATTATCGCAGGGGAAGCAGGTGGTAATCGGTAGCTCTGATGAGGACACCGATTCTGTAACAGGTGAAGAAACAGAGCGCCACAGCACCCCAAGGCACCTTGCCTATGGTCTGACATCTTCCGGGTTCTATATCCATGTTGCCAGCGAATACTCCACGGCGCGAATGCCATAACATAAAATGCCTGTCCGGTTTCCATTCCAGCCCGTGTCTCTTCCTTCCTTTGCCATTGCCATTGATCTAACACTTCAAATTTGTTTAATCGTCTAACATCTAATCCTATGGTGCACAAAATGACAAGTAAGCAATGAGGAAAGTTGATTTCAGATGGAAACGCCTTACGGCGTAAATATGTTTTCCCGTGTTGGAAGGATATGAAGGTTATAATGAAGGCCTTCATGATGTGCTACGTTGATTCTAGATGAACCAAGTGTACGGGTTTCTATGATATGATTTTTTAAATTTATATATTTAAATTAAAATATTTTAAAGTTTTCTGTGATATGATTTTTTAAATTTATATATTTAAAATTTAAAATATTTTAAAATTATAATATAGGTTTAAAAAAATCATTGAAGTGAGAAAAATATAATATTTTTAGAGTATTTTAATTTAAAATATACATAATATATTAATTATAAAATAATAATTTTATTTTTATTAATGAAATATTTTTAATTTTATATTTTTATTATTAACAAAGTCTTTTGGTGATAATGTCACTATTATTTTTTTTCAACATTGCTGTCATGTAGTTTCTACTTCAAATTGTTGACACCTAATCCTCAGTGATCGGGGAACTGAATGTGAACAGTCATCGAGAAGATGAACTGAACAATCACATTCATGTATATATTAGATAGCTGGCTAAATAAATAAACGCATTAGTTTTCTGGAGTTACTCCTGGCCTGACATGGTATCAGAGCACAGGTCCCAGGTTCTATTTTTAACCTTGCCTTGTAACTCCTGTCCACTGCCTGCCTTCTGCTCCTCTGTCCCACACCTGAAGGAAACCCCTGCCTGAAAGAAACGCTGCCGCTGCATACTAACATCTGAGAGAGTGCCTGAAAGTAACGCTCTTGTATCAGCGTGAGCGTGATGCGCACTGGGCAATTTCAATTCGAATAACAGCCTTAGCATCATCTTCTTCAAGGCGTTTCAATGCTCTTACTTCAGGTATTTTGACATTAAAGCTAAGCGCAGCCTGCTATATTTTAATTTTTAAAGACGGAATCTGGTAAAGTTGTTCAAATCGATGGGTTGCGTAGAGTATCGCGTGCAAAATTGATGGGTTGCGTAGAGTAAAACAGGTATTGATGCATACTGTTGAGATGCGTTGTTTCTTGAAATAGTGGGAGTCCTTTTCTTGCGCAGCCGTGATGTTTTAACAATCTGGGGAAATAATTTTGGATTGGATTGTTTTAGTATAACTATTGAGCCTCCTCCCTATATCAGTCTTTGCTTTATCCTCAGACTCGGTGGTATGCCGAGAACCATGGTGAAATCTGCCAAAATTTAATGTTGCAGAGTTAAGATTTATGTGGTGAAGACGAGTTTATCTGTTGAATTGATGCCTTTCCATGAACCGAATGATGGGCTTCGGACAGTGACAGATACGAATATAACTGTATACCCGCTTTATGGCACCCAACTTTGTGACATCTCATTGTGATTTGCAGCTTTAAGAAGTTGTACAAGGCGTTGTGAAGTCTATTGGACGCATTATACTGCGTGTTTTCCAGAAATATAGTACATCCTTACTTCTTCGTCACTTGTTTTTGGAAGTCCCTTGTAGAGCCGCTCTTGGCTGTGAACAAAATATTCTTTGAAAGGCTTTCGAGAGAAATATGTTGGTTACTCCATTGTGAGGTGAGACACTAGAGACAACCATTGTAACTACGTTGCAAGTAGTCCTTTGGCCATAAAATATGAGTTGATTGATCCCAGATTGTTTCAAATCCCTACTTACGTTGTGCCCAGTGATTGCGCCTGTCAGAGAGGAATAATTGCTTTTTGGGAAAACTTTAACCCCTCTTCTACCGTATTATTCGATTTATACATTGAGGATAGATTTCCTGCCTTCCTTTCTAGTAAAAATATATATTACAGTGGCAGCAAGCGCTCAAACATTTTTTGCGGTGATATATATATATGGTGATATATGTATTCATTTCAATGATCAATAATGGCGTAGCAGAATTTTGAATGATTTTTTTCCATATCAAAATCATTTTTTAGCAGCAGAAGTTTTTTAAGAGCAAATTATTTTTCTCGCCATCAGAAGTATTAATATATCAGCAAAAGTTTTTTATATCAGCAGAAGTAATTTTTTTACAGAATGCATTCAATCATCTCTATGATAGGAATAGTTCTCACTGGCAAGGAGAACTATCCTGACTGGTCCCAAATGGTACAACACACCCTCATTTTCAATGAGCTGTGGAAAGGAGTGTGTGTCGGAGAAGGAGACAGTGACCCAGAAAAGCCTACATTAGACAAAGAGCTCACCAACTGGGAAAACAAGAACAGCAAAGCGTATGCATTGATCACAGCATCTGTAAATAAGGAGGTGAGTCGTCACATTTCAACATGTTCAACTGCCTTTGAAGCTTTACAAAAGCTGAAAGAGCTCTATGACTCACATTCTGCACTTGAATTCATCCAACTTATGATTAAACTCTTCACTCTTGAACTGCAAA
>APFE030127430.1:0-12282 GCA_000404065.3 Pinus taeda | reverse complement strand
ATATAAACTCAATCATATCAATATTTATTCATCGTTTCAATCATTATCCAATCATCAATGCATGACCATACCAACCATATGTCATGACCTCATGCACGACAATTATCATCGTGCCAATGTATGCATAACTACATATGAACACTGACACACATAATCAATTCATGACCGACATACACTCAGAACAAATACAGTCAACACCGTCACCATCAACTTTCATATATTGACACTAATGCAATCATGACCAACACCATGCATATGAAACAAGCACAAGGACCTGTATGAACTGACATGTACATATGATAATACATTCATCCAAGGGGAATGGAAACCAAACATCACCCAAGGAGAACGGAACCATGCTCTGATACCACTCTATAACACCCTCTTTCCACATCTACCCAAGTAAATGGGAAGCCAGGGTAAACATGTGATGAATATTTACTATGATATGATTCAACTCCCTATGCAATGGTTACGGAAGTGGAACTGATAGAACATAGACAACCTGACCTTATACACCTGCAAGAGAACCCCCAAGAGCCCTCCAACCCATCCAGGTGACCAGCCCCTAAGACAAACTAACATTTTTATGCCTTAGAGACTCAGTTTCTTCCTCGACATGGGCATGCATGTGACTAGGACCCTCCATTCGCTCCCACAACAAGGCATGCATGTGATTGGGGACTTTTCTAGGTAGTTTTGTGTTAGCAACTCTAGATTCTATGCCAATTTTTTAGGGCCAGGGCTCAGGCCACTACACAGAGTTCCATGAAACTTCAAAAATGAAAGGTAACCTCAAAAAAATGATGCAAATGAAAATAATTGAACAAGGACTTAACTGGACCCCTACTAGCCATGACAGGCATTTCGTCAAGCATGACACAAATATGCATTCTATAGGTTTAAACAATAGATCTGAACATAGGGGTCTCATACTTATCTGGGAATCACTAAGAAGCATTGATGCCTCATCGCAATAACTAAATTACCATCTACTAAGCCATATATTCATTGTACTTTCAGTGATTAACCAAAACATGATGAGAGCCATATATTATTACTATCATAAAACTCATTCATAACTAGCATATAACCAACATAAATATAAAGGATATAACAACCATATAAGCCACATATAAACAATTATATTTACCCATAAAATACCAAGGAGAAAGAGATATCTTATTGATGAATGCAAAGGCCAACCAAGTTCTAGACTTCAATGTTCCACCCAACCATAGATTTGATGAACCAAGTCTCTCTTCAACCAATCACCCCCATGCCATATTCCAAGCATGAATGTGGATTATAATAGAACAAATCCGTCAAAATCAAACCAGGGCTTCCAGAGGACAAACCACCTCAACCCTCAACCAATGATTCCACCTCATCTTCAGACATCACTATCCATCACTAGATTGATCTTTACCCAAGCTATCTAGGGCTTCAAATCATTTGTTCCAACCAAGGCTTCAGGACTAGTAACTCAACCCACAGTTGTTGTCAGGCTTTAGAGCGTTTATCCAACCAAGGCTCCAAGACTAGTAACTAAACCCACCAAGGGCTCGAGAGAATTTTTCCAACCAAGGCTCCAAGACTAATAACTCAACCCAACTTATTACAAGGCTCCAAAGAATTTTTCCAACCAAGGCTCCAAGACTAATAACTCAACCCAAGTTATTACAGGGCTCCAAAGAATTTGTCCAACCAAGGTTCTAGGAACTAATAACTCAACCCACAACCAAAGGAACATGAGAACCAACTAGGAAGCAAAAGGGAAAGACTCCCAAAACACTATGTCTATCGAGGAAATTTCAAGACTAAGCAAAACCACCGTCAATCTAGGAAATCCTCCATGCCAATGACAGATCATGACCAAGAAACAACATGCATATGCCATGCATGCCAAAACTAGTAAGGAAGTCATACATGCAACTCGGTACCTGCAAACAAAATCCATTGTAGCTACTGATCATGATGTCCTCTTTCGTATTCTTGCTTTTTATTGTCCTTCTTGCTCCAAATCCCAAGTATGACACACTCCTCCAAGAGTTCTCCAAGAAATTGTAAGTGTATAAGAGTATGAGAGAGAGAGAATAGAATGAGAGCTCCAAAACTGAACTGATCAAAAGCCATGAAATGATCCTCATAAGAATTTTTATTAATGAGGCCTCTATTTTCTTCATTTTCCATTATTTTACTTCATTTTCCTCCTTATGTACAACCTATGACCTTTCACCTTCCTTTTCTCCTAATTTCCATTATTTTCTTAAATAAATGTCAATAAATGTCACTTAGCCTTTCCAAAGCCCTAGCCATTTCCTTTGCCAATTTCCATAGCCATAATAAACCAAATGAACACCCACACTAGGATAATTTTCCCAACATTCATCTCGAAATACGTGTCCCATGACCATGGTTATTATTTTTCCTATATTAGCTTTTATTACATGTACTTTTTACGAGGGTTGTTACAGTCAACCATGGCAATTTGATAGGAAAGTGATACATGATGGAGAGATAAATTGCTACAAGTTTGAAAATGATGGCATCAAACCTAATCTTGTACCATTGAAAGAAGAGAGTGCAACTAAAACAATCATCCCAAAAGCACTCTTGTTAAGTGGTAAATAATTTCTACAACAAGTGGATAAAGAGGAGTTCAATTATGGTGTAATCTACAAACCAAAGATAATACTTGTGCATGTTGAAATTGAAAATTTATCTATTGAAATTTAGGAAATGTTTCATGAATTTAATTTTATTTTCGTAGATGATTTTCTAAGAAATTTTCCACCCAAAAGAAGCATAAACCATCACATAGATTTGCTATCAGGAGCAAGCCTTCCAAATAAGGTTGCATATCAAATGATACCCAAGGAAAATGAAGAAATAGGGAAACAAGTTCAATAGTTGTTATATAAAGGGTTGATAAGAGATAGCTTGAGTCCATGTGTTATGCCTACATTACTAAGTCCAAGAAGGATGGAGAGTGGAGGATGTGTACAGATTCCAGAGAAATGAACAAGATCATGATTAGATACAGTTTCCATTGCCATTGATGGATTATATGATGGATTGTTTGAGTGGAGCAACTTACTTTTCAATTATTGATCTAAAAAGTGGTTACCATCAAATTATGATCAAAGAAAGGGACGACTGGAAGACATATTTCAAGACCAATGGCAGATTGTACGAATGGATAGTCGTTCCACTTGGACTAAAAAAATCACCCAATCCATTCATGTGGTTGATGAACGAAGTCTTGAAAGAGTTCATTGGTAAGTTTGTTATTGTTTATTTAGATGATATCTTAATTTTCAGTAAAACTAAGAAAGAGCACCTTAGACATGTGAGATATGTTCGGGAGATATTGCAACAAGAAAAGTTGCTAATTAACATGAAGAAATGTAATTTTATGAAACCTGAATTAGTATACTCAGGTTTAGTCATTTCAAAATATGGACTAAAAATGGATCCTGAGAAAATAGAGGAAATTGTGTATTGGACTTCACCCAAGAGCATCTTCGAAGTTAGAAGTTGTCATGGCTTAGCCGACTTCTATCAGAAGTTTATAAGAAACTTCAGTGGTATTTGTGCACCTAACATAGATACAATTAAGAAGGATAGACAACCATTTTGTTGGGCACCAACAACAGAGGAAATTTTCCAGCTATTGAAGAAGAGGATCACTAAGAGACTAGTGTTGAAGTTTCCCAACTTTAGTAAGCTTTTCCAAGTAAGATGTGATGCCAATTGGACAACTATTGGAGTTGTACTAAGCCAAGAAGATAAACCTATTGCATATCTCAACGAGAAGTTAAGCGACTCAAAACATAAATACTCTTCTTATGACAAATAATTCTATGTTGTGGTTCAAGCTTTGAAGCGTTGGAGGCACTATTTAATTCTTAAAAAGTTTGTTATGTTCTTTGATAATTTTGCATTACAATATATAATGCATCATCACAAGTTGAATCAAAAGCATGCCAAGTGGGTTGAATTTACGTAGAGTTTTGCCTTTTTTATTAAGCATATAAGTGGACGAGCAAACAAGGTAGTCAATGCTTTAAGTAGGAGAAGTTTGATAATGTAAGAGAGTCAAGTGAAAAATTTAGGTTTTGATTATTTGAAGGATTTGTATCAAGTTGATGTTGATTTTCAAGAATCTTTTGATGCATGCAAGAATCGTGTAAACAAAGATAGCAGCCCATGGAAAAAGATCATGTTGCAAGATGGTTTGTTATTAAAGAACAACGGACTATGTATTCTCAATTGTTATATGAGAAAGAACTTGATACAAGAAAAGCATAATAGAGGGTTGGTAGGACATTTTGGTGTTGATAAGAAACTTGGGCAGTTGAACCATTTTTATTTCTAGCCAAAGATGAGAGTGGATGTGTAGAAATATGTGATTAGGTGTAGGGTGTGTTAGCATGCAAAAGGAAAGAGTCAAAATGTTGGACTATATACTCCTTCACATATTCCCTATAAACCATGGGACTCGATGACTATGGATTTTGTTTTGGTTTTACCAAAGACTCAACAAGGTAATGACTCAATACTTGTAGTTGTGCACAAATTTATGAAAATGGCTCATTTTATTCCATGTTACAAAACTAGTGATGCTACACATGTGGCTAATTTATTTTTCAATGAGATTGTTCAATTACATGGTTTGTTGAAGAGTATAATTTCTGACAGGGCATTTTTGGAGAACCTTATGGAAGAAACTTAGAACCAAGTTAAAATTCAACTTACATTATCATCCACAGTCTAATGGATAGATCAAAGTGGTGAATAGAAATCTCGGGAACATATTGAGAAGCCTTGTGGGTGGTCAACCCAAGCAATGGGATCGTGTATTAGCTCAAATTGAGTTCGCATTTAATGATTCACCAAATAGGAGCACAGGGAAATGCCTATTTCATATTTTGCATGGGATGCATCCTATGGGAGTTTGTGAACTATGAGATTTAGGCATTTTAGTGCACACAAGTGTTGAAGGAGAATATTTTGAAGTAGCAATGAGTGTGTTGCATGACCAAGTTAAGCGAAGGTTACAAGTCAACAACTCCAAATAGAAGCAAAATGTATATTTAAAAAGAAGGGAAGTGAACTTTGAAGTAGGAGACATGGTCTTAGCTCACCTAAGAAAGGAGAGATTTCCAAGAAGGAAGTATAATAAAAATAAGATGAATAAAATAGGTCCTTGCAAGATACTTGGTTAGTTTACTACAAATGTTTAAGAACTAGAGTTGCCTACATGTATAGGTATTGCACCTATTTTCAACATTACTGATTTGTACCTTTACCTAGTTGGCGACAAACACTCATCCATAGTAAACGCAGACAGTGACGAAGTCAGTGAGCAACAATGGGTAAAACAAATGCCTATGGTAAAAACATTAGAGGCTGAAATGATTTTGGACACAAACTTGCAAAGAAAATAAGAGGAAAGGAATATTTGGAGTACTTGGTGAAGTGGAAAGGTCGTTCGGTTGAGGATTGTACTTGGATGAGTGTTGCATCTCTACAAAAAATAGTTTATTCTATAGAAGACCTTATGATCAGGAGCTCATAAATATTTCTTTCCTGGGGAGCTTCCTTCAGGTGCATTAGGCGAGCTCAAAATTTGATGAAGTCTAGATAAGAGCTTACCAATGTGATGGGATGGTCACATGGTAATGCGGGGGGGGGGGATTTTTTGTAGGTTTTAACCCTGTATAGAAATTACCTACAAACGAATTCTTAAAAATATAAAATATACAATGGTGAGAAACACAAAACAAATACACAGATATTTTCCCCTAGATCCCAAAACGAGGATACCAGACTGATTTTTCATTATATTCCTTTCAATGTTACAACACACATATATATACTATGTTGAAGCATTCATAAACCCCAATCCATTAACCCTAGATTAGAACATAACTGTAGTTCTCTTGACCAGATCTACAAGATATCATGGGAAAAATATCATCATGCCCAAAACCATGTGCAGAACCCATGCACAAAACCATAGGTAGGTCCTCCCACCTAATATAGGATCCAAAAATAAATAAGCGGCACTACCCAAAACCCCATGTAGGGGGGCTACCACCCCCCACGCATGAGCCTAGTCGTGGAAATAATATAACACACTCCCAACAGTCTCCCACTTGTTGTTTTCTTTCCACAGGATAGCTTAGTCATTGGTCCAGCCCTGGAACACCCATTGTTTCTCTACACCAACAAAACTTCTCAGTGCTCACAGACTTTTTCAATTCATATGCAGCATTATTTGAAGTGTCCACCTTTGCCAAAAACACCTTTTTGTCCTCAACCATATCCCTCACAAAGTGATACTGAACATCAATGTGCTTTGTCTTTGAATGATAAGTAGGGTTCTTTGCCAATAAAATTGCACTTTGGCTATCACAGTCTATCCTTATAGCTCGCGATACCAACCACATACTTGAACATAATCTCTGCAACCAAACTACTTCCTTTTGAGTGACTGCCATGTATTCTTCCTCTATAGTTGAAAGTGCCACTACAAACTGTGTCTTGCTCATCCAATTGACTACACCTCCAAATAGGTTAAACACATACCCACTTGTAGATCTTATCTAATCTAGATCTCCAACCCAGTCTACATCAATAAAGCCATGAATGTCCAAAACTTTGTCCAATCCTGGTCTTTCTTGGTAGCAAAAACCATAATCACTAGTGCCATGCAAATACCTAAAAATTGGCTTCACTGATGTCCAATGCTCCTTTCCTAGTTTTAACATAAACCTGCTCAATACTCCCATTACATGTGTAATGTATAGTCTATTACAGGCCATTGCATACATCAGGCTACTAATTGCGCTTGCATATGCAACACAGGGCATGTCCTCTTCCTCTTCTTGTGTCTTGGGACATTGCTCAGCAGATAACTTCACAACTACATGAATAGGAACATTCACTGGTTTGCTATCATGCATATTAAACCTCTACAATATTGTATCGACATACTTCCTCTAGTTTAAGTAGAGCTTCCTCTTTGCCTGATCTCATTTAATTTCCATGCCCAAAATATAGTTTACAGAACTGAGATCCTTCATGTCGAATTTGGAGGATAATTGGGTCTTCAAATCCTGGATAATTTTTTTGTCATTTCCAATCAGCAACATGTCATCCACATACAAGAAAATATAAACAACACAGTCACCAATTAATTTAAAATACACACAGGGATCCGCTTTGCTTCTGGTGAAGCCAAGTCTCTGTCTATATGTATAAATTTCTTATACCACATCCTTGGTGATTTTTTTAAACCATATAGAGAATTCTTTTAACCTGCATACCAATTCTTTCTTACCCTTCACCGCAAAAACTTCATGTTGCTTCATGTGGATATTTTCTTCAAGATCCCCGTGAAGAAATGATGTCTTCACATCCATTTGTTCTACCTCAAAATCAAAAGAAAAAACAACAAATAAAAGTAATCTAATAGAAGCTACCTTGGCAAGAGGAGAAAAAATATCACCAATATTAATTTTCGACACCTGGGAATAACCTTTTGCTACCAATCGAACTTTGTATTTCTCCACCTTTCCTTATTCATTCATCTTCTTCTTAAACAACCATTTTCTTCCAATGTGTTTCCTTATAGTGGACAACTCCACCAAATCCCAAGCCTCATTTTTGTCCAAAGATTCCATTTCATCAACCATGGCATCTTTCCAAAATTTTCCATCCTCTGAATCTACTACCTCCCTAACAATTTTGGGATCATCATCAGTAATAGATAAAGAAAATTTTGAACAAAAATAAGATGGATTATACCTTTCTGGTTGCCTTCTTTTTCAGACTAATCTTCTCACAGCTAGAGTTTGTGGCTCTTTATCTTCTGATTCTTATTCTGTTGTAGAGTCTGATTCTTCCTCCTTTAGCTCAAACTCTATCTTCTCAAGTTAATATGGTAGGAATTCATGTTTAATAACATATTTCACCTCTATAAACACCACATCTTGGTTGAACACAACCTTCCTTGTTTTTGGGTACCAAAGCTTATAACCTTTTAAACCATCCTTATACCCAATAAAGATGCATCTTTCATATTTACTATCCAACTTAGTTCTTTTCTCCTTTGAAACATGTACATATGAATCACATCCAAATACCCTCAGATGTGAAAGCAATGATTTCTTACCATTCCATACCTCATGTGGAGACTTATCTTCCAATGTTGATGAAGGTGATCTATTAACCAGGTAACATGTAGTGTCCATCGCCTCTGCCCAAAATTCTTGTCTTAACCTGACACCACCAAGCATACTTCTTTCCTTTTCCATAAACATCCTGTTCATTCTTTCCACAGCTTCATTTTGATGAGGTGTGTATGGAGTAGTATTCTATCATGCTATACCACACTTCTTACATAATTGTTCAAATTCCTTCTTGCAGAACTCTCCACCATTATCTATCCTCGGCACCTTTACCTTCTTTTCTGTCTGATTTTCCATTAGAGCCTTAAATTATTTAAACTTGTCAAAGACTTTAGATTAATTCCTTAGGAAATATATCCATGTATTCCTTGAGAATAAATCTATAAATAATAAATAGTACACAGACTTACCCAGTGATGGAACCTACAAAGGTCCAAACACATCACTATGCACAAGCTTTAATATCCCTTTTGCCCTCTTAGCACTAGAGGGGAAACTCACACGATTTGGCTTCCCATATACACAATGTTCATAGAAATTAAAATCCAAAGAGAAATTAGACATACCTTCTACCATACCATTACCATGAAGTATTCGAATTCCCTTCTCTCCGCTATGTCCAAGCCTTTGATGCCATAGCATGGTCTTTTCTCCAGAGACCACTAGATTTTCTGCTCCACTTTCAAGAACCATAGAACTTTTGCACCCATCAATAAAAGTATACCCAGAAGCTTGTAAATAGTTCCAATATGAACTCCCCACATCAATACCAGTGCTCCCCGAACCATCTTACAGGTATCTTTCTTGAACACTATTTTTACACATGCATCATCCATCTTGATTACAAAAATCAGATTTCTAGTCAATGCAGAAATATGCAGAACCCAAAAGTGTTCTAATCCTTCCACCTTTGCAACCTCATCTTGACTTTTCTACGTCTAATGATTCTAGCCTTCCTATCATCCCCTAAGAAGACATCACCACCATCATATTTCTCATACTCACAGAACCACTCCCTATGGGGACTGAAGTGAAAGGATGCACATGAGTAAATAAACCATGCTTCATGATCTACATGTGTACTTGAAGCTTGGATTGGGAAAGTACTAAGTCGATTCATCTTTCCCAAGATCATTGTATAAAAATTTGACAATGCGTTGGCAAATCATTCTGTAGCGAACAACATTACCAAATCATTATGTAGAGACTACACAGTTAATTAGAAAATGGATACTACCAAATCATTTCATAGCCATTGTGGAAAAGAAAAGAAAATTATTGGAGGATTACATTTCGGATTGTAATCTCCTTTTAGCTTTCCTGTTGCACCAACAGGTGGTTGGCAGTTTATTGCTAGTGCGTTCGGTGTTAGGGGGTCGCAGGTTCAAAGCCCGCGTACCTAAATCGTATGACATTTTTTAATTGAAAACAAAACAGTTGTTTGGTCGATGCCACCTATCGCCAAGTTTGGAGTTTGGGGTTTTGCTGGCCTGCCAACCCATTACCACTTGCCTTTGCCAAACTTAACCGTGACTGCCAACTTGTCTTTGAATCCACCAAAAATAGTCTAGACTGCCATTTATCTCCTGCTAGTCACCCTGCCATATTTGGCCAAGGTTGATCAACCAACCACATGGTTCCATGTGGCACCTTGTGATTAGGCCACATGACGGCCTGTGATTGGGCCACTTAATACGCCAGTCATGCACATGTATCATGTCCTAGTTGGCCTGTAAGATTTCATACTCGTTGATAGAGATTCCATGTGGTGGCTTATGGGAGTGTTAGGTGGCAGTTTGTGGGGCCTACCTGCACAAAAATTTTACTATTTGACAACAAATTTAGATGGTTATAACTTTCACATACGGTGTTGGATTGACATGTCATTCATGCCATTAGATTCAGAGTGATGAGATCTTTGATTTGAGCTAGGTTTTAGTGAGATTTGAGGACTTTGAAATTTTGGCCTTTTGGGATAGTCTTAGATCAGTTGATCTCATCCTTGCTTGGGGGTAGTATATGCAGTGGATGCCTACAATTAGGTGGAATGTTTCTCTATCAACAATTGATTTCCTTAGACCAATTTGTTTTAATGGTAAGTGTTCCATCTCCTTAATGAAATGTTATATAATTCTGTTGATTAAGCTTGTATGTTGTTTATGTATGAAGTTGCATACATAATTGTTGCAAATGCCTTTTTAAATTTGGAATTCCCATATAGTTTATTTCCTCGAGACATACGTTATGCATTTAAGGTTGGATTGTGATGGGTACATCTAATTCAATTCATTTATGCATATTCAATGGCTACATGTTATATGCCAATATGAAGTAGAGTTTTTAAATAAATCATCAAACTTTTTCATTTTGAATGTTGTTCAAATCCTTTGACCAAATTTAAGTCCTTTTGTTGATGTTCAAAATGTTCAAGGATCGTAAGCCCCCATATGCTGAAATTTGAAGTACTAAATTGGAATAAGGCTAGCGATCTTTTCTTGTTATGGGCTAATTTCATTATTTAATCCAATTGGGTGATACTTTGAAATTGGTTGATGAGTTTTTTTTAAGTCAGCTTGATGGCTTGTTCTATTTTTCAAAGCGTCTTGACTTCACATCTTCAAAAGAGGCCTAATGAATAGGGCCAAGCTTTTTGAAAGTGTTCAGTGGGCAGTTTTTTGAAATGACTGAACATCTTATTTCCTTGTATTGGGTATATATTTTCAAAGCACCCACTAGTCAATCTTTTGAAATGGCCTAATGATCTATTTCTTCACATTGTGTGGATGTTTTGAAATAACATAATAGATAATATTTCAAAATGGCTCAATGGTATAATTCTTCACATTGAGCAAATATTTTGACAACACTCGATAATCAATCTTTTGAAATGGTTTGATGGCATATTTCCTTTCATTACACAGATCTTACAAATGCCCCTAATGATATTTTAATAAATGGCCTAATGGTGTATTTCCTTACATTAGGTAGATAATTCAAAAACACCTATTAGGAAATCATTCAAAATTACACAATGACCTATTTTCTTACATCAAGGAAATGTTTTGGAGGCATTGAATGGGTGATCCTTCTTAATGACCCAATGGCCTATTTCCTTTCTATCATGTAAAACTTTTGAAAGGGCTAGTTGGGTCAATAATTCAAGAAAATGATTGATTGTTTTATGCTATTAAAGTGATTCCTTTAAATGGCCTTAATGGAAACATGAAAAGGGTGTTGTGCAAGGTCTTTTATCCAAACAAAGAGGATTAGTTCAAATGTGAATGAATTCTCAACCTTCATTGGAAAAAAACAAGCATTGTGCGCCTCGAAGTGTGGTGATAGAGGGAGATAGTTACATGGAAACCTTGATGTATTCATTGTTATTATGGTGAAGAAAATACTAAACTAATTTTTAATTACGCAATTTTTTTAAATTTTATATAATCATTATGGAATATATTTAAAATGGCTATATACTAAGATTTATAATTTTAATAAAACTAATATAATTTATTTATTTTTGAAAGGTTGTTGGATCTAGCTTAGATGGTTGAAATATAGTTTGTTATCCTCTCTATTGTAGTATAGATCTTACTTGAGGTGAAGGATGAGGTGAGAAATTAGATATGTTTAGTTTTTGTTTTTTTAATAGAATTTAATTTTGTTAAATATTTTTTGGTAAATACTATATATTATATTAATTATATTTTACAAAATTGTTTATTTATATTTATCCATATAAATATTAGTGTAAAAGAGATCAAGGAGTAAATTTAACTAGTCATCATCAATATTGTTGTCTATTCGGTTAATTAGTTGTAAATGCTTGGTTTGCAAGCACAACAATCTACATAAATAAGAAATATCATTCATGAAAATCTTGTTCTTGCTCACTTAATATTTGATACCATCTATAAATATCACTATTATTTATAGGATGTCATCAATATTATGATGCTATTATTAGATTTGAAAATTGTATATATTATTCATTCAATTAATTACTTACATATATATATAAGAGTAAGAAACTCAAATATGTATTAAGGATTTTGAATATTTAAAATATAAAATAAGTTAA
>APFE030127426.1:0-13660 GCA_000404065.3 Pinus taeda | reverse complement strand
GGCACCTGAGTTTGCAGTGTAGTACCATCCTTTCCCATCATGTTCAGTTGGTACCTTTTGGGATCAGTCTTTGATATTAGTGATCCGTTGTATTTCTCAGCATCATTGACAGTTTTATATGTGATATTCAGACATGTACTTGTTCGATCATGATCAGATGATCCATTATGTATTTTCCAGTCATTTATACTTGTATACTTAGTGTATCTGCTTGTACTTGATATGCCGACATGCTTTGCTTTCTCTGAGCATGGGTATGCCCGCCTCAGACGGTGTTTCTTTTTTATCTCCTTTTGTGGCTTAGCAGGCTGAATTCTGGTGAAGTACTCCTCGGCTTTTGGCAGATTTCCTTTCCATGTACTTGCTTAATATATTTCAGCCATCATGTACCCCTTCTGACCTCATATATTAGGGGTCATCTGTTATAGCTCCAAATCTCACTATCATGGTTTGTGATGCTGCACTCATGGCCTAGGGAAACCCCTCCTTCCAGACCTGGTCCCAAATTTTAAAAACAATGTTTTATTCCCTGTACGCGACATTGCCCTGAGTTAAACACGTGTATACGCGGGTCCATATATACCCAACCCGCATATATGTATTAAAACACTTAAAAAAAAATACAAATCCTTATTTTCGGGCGGAGATCGCAGGTTTTACCTGCTGATAACCTGTTAGTGCCCGTGGCCCCAACTGTTCCCAACCAATTCCTAACTAAAAAACTACTTTGGAATTGGTATAAAAAGACATCAAAGGGAAGGCCAAAGAGAGGAGAGAAGAGAGAGAAAGGTTATTATACTAAGATTTTCCCCTGACCAGGTATGAAGATCCTTGTGCCTTCTGCACTTCCCCCATTTGTACAAGAAACCCTTGTTTCCTTGTGATTTGATGTTCATCCACTTGTTATGGCATCATGGAGTGAGTCTTGGAAGGAGATATGCTAGAGGCTTGAGGCAGGACGGATCCGAAAGGAAGCTGTGCTTGGAGCCTGCGAAAGGCTGCTCAGGTGATATTACTCCTTTTGTACTTTCTATTTGTCTATAATAAAGAAACACGTCTTGATTCCCGATATCCTTATTCTTTATCTTTATGATGTTCATGTTTGAATTTCATGTATGAATGGTTGTTTAAAGTTCATAACTAACTTCCTTCTTTTATAACATAAAGACGATTTTTGTATAAATCTTTGTCCATATACTGTTGCATTCTCTGGAATTGTTGGTTTTGCAGGGCAAAGGAGCGAAAGGGGCGTGAAGAAGGGTTTGGACCCTTGAGGAACTACCCGAACGTAGGACTTGAGGTACGTCCTTCTTACTTTATAATTAGCTTTTTCTAGTATAATGGCTGTGTGTATGCATGTTTCTTTGTTTAGACAACTTTCATTCTGCTAGGGTTCCACCCAAAAGCCCTAGGGGATCAAATCCCTCAACACTTTTTCCTCCAACATCACGACTGATACCGAGTTCTTCTTCACCGGGCACATACTTCACATTTGTCAAGGTGAAAGGACCTTCATGCTCCCTCTAAAAAGCAATCATACCCACTCCTGAAACACTATACCTTCCATCGTCACCCATCTCCATGTGCATCTTGAGGTCTTTTAGACATGTCACCCTTCTTCCCTCCATGAGAAGAATTCGATTTGAAATGGGAAGACTTCCCCTTCCCTTTCCTTGCCTTACTTGCTAAGGCCATATTTTCTTCATCATCATTCTTGGATGAAGAAGCATCTTGTGTGCTCCTCCTGATCTCCTCCTGCATAAGATCCGACCATAGTCGTTCCCAATCCAGAAGTTTCTCCCTTCCATTCACAAAGTTGTGGTAGCTATTCGAACTATTTGGAAGGCCAAGGAGAGTAAGGCTCATCATATAATCATCGACGGTAGTTATTCACACATTGCCAAGCTCATCTCTACAGCTGGTGAGCTTGTTTAGATATGTGGAAATAGCATCGCTATTCTCCATCTTGATTCTTTGAAGCTTATCCTTGAGCGCCAATTTCCTCTGGTTGTTACTGTTCTAGTAGAGGTCCTTCAATGTCTTCCACATTGAAGATGGAGTATACTTCGCATGGAGACTCGAGACAATATGGTCTTGAACTCGCTCAAGGATGATCCCTCTTGCCTTCGCCACACAGTTCTTCCACTCAGCCAACTCTTGTGCATTAGTTCAAGATGGCTATGGGATTTATTGATCAATGAATTCCTTCAAGCCATTGTCCTCTAATACAACCTCCATTCTATCCTTCCATGCTATGTAATTTGGGCTACCTTCCAAGGCATACTCAAGTCTAAAGCCATAGAATTCCATTGGCCAACCCTAAAGTATGATATGAATTCAATTTGCACCTGCAACCCCAAACTTCAGACTTCAAATTCTCTTCTCAGTATACTCTTCACAGCTCCGATACCATGTAGAAAATTTCTACAAATCCAACTCTGATACCATGTAGAAAATATGTGTAGGTTAACTCGATAATGCAATATAAATTAAAGTAGAATACTATAACCTACTTCTACTATATATTTGTAGAAGCTTAAAGATCGAGCTAAAAAATATAACTAGAAGAAGAAGAATCAATCACACACTACACATAAAAATACTTTGGGGAAAGCCTCAGCTAAAAACTCCACTATCTGTATTATCATACAAGGTGGAAATACATAGGAATTATACAAAGCCTTAGCTCTCACAGCTAACCAGCTCTCAGTACAATCCTCACAGATTCTCACAGGCAATCTTGGTTGCTCTCCAACCTTCCTCTCTACCCTCCAAGCTCTTGTTTCCTTGCACTGTTCCTTGTAGATGATCTCCTTCAACCAAGTGGAAAACTCTGCTCTCACACACTTTTCAACCGTGCAATCCTCAAGGATTTATCCTTGACTACATGCATGAGTTTTCTCTTTGAGAAAACACATGCAATTGTTAGTACATTATCCTTGACTTTAATCTCAACTGGGTCTTTCTTAGAATATACATGAATGAGTTTCTGATGAGGGAATCTTCAGTTAACTGGAGTAGAATTAGTTGAGTGCATGCATGCATCAACTGACTGTTAACTCACTATTAATTCCCCAAATAGTTTGGAACTAATTTAGCTGGAGTTAACTTAGTAAACTGAGTTAACTAACTACAACTCAAATATAGCTCAATCTTATCTCCTTAATTTAAGGGATAACTCTTTCATGACTTCAGAAAGAACTCTAACTTGAATTTCTCCAACAAATTAATTCAAAATGAATTAATTAGTTATTTCCAAGTAGCTGTTAAGACTAAATTTGATTTTAATTCACAATTTAATTCAAGGACAAATTAAATTGGAATATTCTTGTTTCCATATTTCAACACTGGGGTGGGAGGGGGAGTGATTCTCATTAATCTTGAAGCAATACTTGTTGACCAATAAACCTAGGGTTTTGCAAAGAAATCCAACAATCAAGTTGAAGCGTATGGTCTATATCTTGGACTTCTTTTAGCTCACCATAGGGGAATTAAGGAAGTGACAATTTTGGGAGACTCCTTCTTAGTAATAAAGCACATGCACTCCAAATCTCTAGCCTAGAACAACAAGCTCAATCAACTACTCCAACGTGCTCATGGAATGCTCCATCATTTTGCTAATCCACAATTTTTTCATATCCTAAGAGGACTAAATGTGGAGGAAACACAAGCGAATAAGGCATGCCAATTGAATGAAGGACATACAATGGTCAATGGAAATGATGGTTTCCTACCCATCCCCTAATTTTACAATGAGTGTATCGTTTCTCCTATCTCCGTCTCTTAATACCCTAAACATCGTACGCATTGAATCTTTCCCTCCCCTTAGATCTCCCCTTCCTCCCTCATCCCCTCATCTCATCCTCCTGCCTCCTCGCCTCCCCTGGGATCTCCCTTCCGCTAGCTCCACCTAGCATCATCTAATGAGTCATCTCCCTTGACATGAGGTGCTCTTAGTCCACAACATGTGAGGCCACCCAACGCAATGGATCTAATAAGTGTTGGATCTCTCATGTCTATCCCTTGGATTTTCATTTACCACCGTTGTGTTGAATCTTCCTTCATGCAAATTTTCTCTACGAGTGAGCCACATTTACTCCTAGTTCGAATCAGATGGCTCACCCACATGAAGGCAAGGAGGATTGAAGCGAGGTTCATTTCGACTATTAGAGCAATAATGGGGTCATCATGAGATCCTGGGGGAATGAAAACCACTCCTCTACATTCTGCATGACATTTTTATGGCTCAATCTATATAACAGGGGGCTTACAGTATGATCTTCTTCACATTCATGGTATCCAGCTCTATCCTTGAAATTAATGGTGGTTGGTTTCTATTGAGGGGCTTAAGTAGCCCCTAGATGGTAGTAATGGCTAGGGGTAGCTCCTATCCCCACCCTTAGGAGTCTTTTCATTATGTGATGTTGACTCGGTTGGAAATTAACTCAGGGAAACACTTGAAAATGAATTCAGTGAGGAATTTGGTGCCTCTACAAGCGACTTGTCATCAGTTTGAAGGGGTCCTCATGAGGCTAATTGCAATGGAAATGTGTTCCTAGGGTGGTTGTCATCCTCACTTGGGCAAGTTGGTTAGATGTGGCTTGTATGATTAGGTCAAATTGCCTCCCTTGGCCACCTTCTCTCCTCTTGTATGTGAAACATGTTCACTTGAACATGTGGAATTATGGGCTGACATAGTTGAATTGCATATTCTCCTACACCATCAGAGGGAAGAGACCAATGAGAATCAAGAGAAGCTAATGGAAAAGGGTAAGAAAATTGCATATTTGGAAGATGAAGTCAGGGTGCCTAGAATCATGCTCAAGGACCTCCAAATTGAGTTTGCCAAGCATAATTCTCCTCCTGAAGAAGAAAGACTAGGCCTAGACCTTAACTAACCTGTCATTCCTGAGGACTATTTTGTCTTTTTATGTTAGGTTTATTATGTATATTTCTACTATTGCACTTCTATCGAGTATATACTAGTAGAATAATAGGATTACAATCTTTTTTTAATATTTCATTGGATATTTGGGCTTGGATAGATAGCCAAAATATACAACTTATGAAGCCCACGAATGTAATGGAATTGTAAATCACCCTAGTTTCTATCATCATCGGGCGGAGAATTAATATAATCTGTACTCTTTTGTGTTGAAAGGAAGAAGTTGAAATTGAACATAGTTGACAAGATTAGTAAATGTGGTTGACTAATTTTGTAATGTTTCAATGAACCATTGCATAAATTGTAATGTAATATAACATTGTGATGGTGATTGTCACATTACACCAAAGTTTGATCATGATCAACAATTTAAATAATCACTATAAAGGTTGAATTTGTTTCACTCTGTTAACCAATATGGTTAACTGATTTTCACTATTAATAATAATAATAATATTAATACAAAATTATGTTTGATTGTAGTTGAAGAGTGTTGAATGTCAAATATAATCTACATAGTTGAACATAGTGAACCATATTAGTAATGGTGGTTGACTAATTTTGTAATGTTACAATGCAACATTGGATAAACGACAATGTAATGTAAGATTGCGATAATGATTGTCACATTGTTAGATCTAACACTTTTGTGATCCATAATGTAGATATAAGGCTTTCAGATTAATCACATTGTTAGGATTTTGTTGATGTTTTCAACGAACTAATTTGGTTCATCTTCAGGACAAAAGATGTTTTGAACCAACTAATGTGGTTCATCTTGAGGACAAAAGACATTTCGAACAAACTAATGTGGTTCATCTTGACGACAAGGTGAGAAATCAATAGATTTGAAGGAATAAATAGCATGGATGCATCATTGCCCAGAGTTAACCATTGGTAAAATATTATTTAAGAAAAAGGTAAGGGATTATCTATTTAATTATTCAAAATTTAGTAAAAAAAAAAATAGTTGTTGTGCCATAATTAATTGTTTAATTTCGATATTTAAAATAATAATTTAATGGTATCAATTTATATGGTAATATTATATGAAAGTAGTTAATACATATATTATTGTTTGACTTAATAAATAAAATACATTCAATTGAAAACTAGCTGTTAGGAATAATTTAGAATTAAAATAATATATTTTAACTAAAAATAAATAAATAAATAAAATATAAATAAATAGATGAAATATTTCAATATTTTTCTGCGCCCAAAGGGCACTCTACAACCCAGTTATATAAGATGTTCTCACGTAACGTAATGTTACTTTAAAAAATATTAAAAAAATGAGGGAGATGTTGTCATGTAACGTAAAGTTACATTAAAAAATATTAAAAAATATGAAGGAGATGTTGTCACCTAACGTAATGTTACATTAAAAAAATGATTAAAAATTATTAAAAGAAATATTGTATATGCTGAAGATATGTGTAACGTGGTGGGTAATATTAACAAACTCAATTTTCAAAATGATATCTGTACAATTTAAAAAGATATGGATCAACTTATTCATCGAATAACAAAGAAAATTAGGTGAAGGAAGTGGAGGATTCAATTGCACATCAAACTAGGTGAAGTTCAATTGGGCATATCCTGTAATAATAACCAGATAAATTTCATATTGCGTTCCGGTTTTCAGTTGTAGGAAGGTAAACTCAATACAATGGAAGCTGCTCAATAAAATTAGTAGGAGTGAGGGGAAATATTGAGTAGAATGTAATATTTAGGGTGTGGTGTGACCCACGGCCAGTATTTATTAGGTGGGGGTGGTTATAAATATTGGGTAACATATAATACTGTAATATTATATTCGTATTGTATAATTATATTTGTAACAGATTAATATAGATGTCTTCATCTATAAATTTAATTAATAAGTGAGATAAAAACTTATATTTACAATATGACAAGATTTTTTAATCTGAATATTTACCATGGATATTATTAAACTTCTAAGTAGGTTTTTTTTACAATACCATGGGCTACGACCATGTTATTAATACCATGGTTCCTCTAGCATTTGGGATTATTATGTATGGATCTAGGCTTTTAATCTGCTACCAATATACATGGGCCAATACCATGGCCTATCAATTAACCACATGCCCAAAAACAATAGCCATTAAAAATAAAAATATTACAAATATTTAATTTTAATTTAATTTTATAAAAAAAATTAATTTAAATCTAAGAGAAAAAAGGTTATAAAGTTTAGGATACTCTAAACCCCTCCATCCTCACAACTGCTGAACATTTTTCAGTGAGATTAAATGGTGGTGTTTAAAATTAAATTTAAAAAGAATGAGATGATTTTATATATACATATATGAAATTATAATATAAATAATATTATAAAGAACTAGTATAGATGCATCTTAACCAAGGATCCAAGGGATTGAGAAAGAAAAGTAATTAAAAATGATAGAGGAAAGATAGTGCATGATTCTTTTAATTTTTTTATTATTGTATTTTCTTTAACATGATTGACCCAAAATATAGGTTTACTATTTTACGACCAATTATGTTTTCTATTAATTTAGATACTTTCTTAAATACAATACAATGGGATCATATTTAAGAAAAAGAGTGATATGGAAAGGGGAATAGAGTGTGGGAGAGAGACATAGAGGTGAGAGAGAGAAAAAAAGAGAGAGAGGATGGGGAGAGAGGGAGGGAGACACATGTATTTGGAGGGGGAAAGGGAGGGAGTGACAAGGGAGAGATGAAGATGGAATGAGGGAGAGAGGAGATGATGGAAGAGAAAGGAAAGGAGAGGGTAAATATAGGGAAAGAAGGGGAGGAGAGAGACAGAGAGACATAGATATGGAGGGGGGAGAGAGGAGGAGAGAGAGAAGGAGAGAGGGAGGGATATAGCGACAGAGTTGGAGGGTGGAGAGAGAGTGTGTGTATGATGGGGGGAGAGACAGAGGGAGGTGGGAGAGAAGGGGAGAGAGAAGAAGGAAAAAGAGAGAGGACTTGAGAGAGAAGAGGGAGAGATGGAGTTGGAAGGGGAAGAAAGACATAGAGAGAGAAAGGTGGAGAGGGAGTGAAAAGGGAGAGATGGATATTTGGTGGGGGAGAGAGAGAGAGAGGGGGGGTGGAAAGAGAGATAGATAGCTATGGAGAGAGAGTGTGTATGTTTTCGGGGTGAGAAGGAGAGACAAGGGGAGATAGAGATATAGATGGAATGGGAGAGGGGGTAGAAGAGAGAGGCAAAGAAAGGGAGGGAGGAAGAGGCATAGATGGGAGATAATGATATAGATAGATAGGTAGATAGATAGATAGAGAGTGAGAGAGAGTGAGAGAGAGAGAGAGAGAGAAGGGGAAGAGATAAAGAGGGAAAGAAAGATGGAGAGATAGATAGATATGGGCGAGAGAGAAATAGCATGACATATGTTTATGGGGTTGAGATAGAGAGACAAATAAGGAGAGATGGAGGGATGTATAAATATAGATAGCAGGGGGAGAGAGGAAAGAAGAGAAAGATAGAGAAAGTTAGGGAGAGGCAAATAGAGTGAGACGGGGGAGAGAGGGAGTGGAAGAGAGAGAAGGATAGGGGAGGGAGATAGACCCAGAATGGAAGGTGCAGAGAAAGGGAAGAAGAAAGAGTCCCACAAAGACAAATACATATGTAGAAGTTAGATCTAGAAAGTCATGAATATTTTAGATTTTCAATGTGGTTTTTGATTTCTAATCCTATTTGTTCACATGCACTATATGCATTGATTTCAATGTAGATGTCGATTTATAATTGTATTTAATACCTTACACTAGATGCATTGATTTTAGTGTCAATGTTGATTTCTACTCCTATTTGATTGCTTACACATGATGCATTGGTTTTAGTGTAGATATTGATTTCTAATCCTATTTGATCTCTTGCACTAGATGCATTGAATTTAGCATAGATGTTGATTTCTACTCATATTTGATTGCTTGCATTAGATGCATTGGTTTCAGTGTAGATATTGATTTCTAATCCTATTTGATTGCTTGCACTAGACGCATTGATTTTAGTATAGATGTTGATTTCTAATCCTATTTGATTGTTTTCACTAGATGCATTCATTTTAGCATATATGTTGAATTTTGATTTGATGCAACAAGATGTATGATGTACATTAATTTCAAAGTAATTAGATTAATAGTGTGCATTGATTTCAGTGTAAGAACATCTCTACCTCCTCCATCTATATCTCTATCTCCCATTGTCTCTCCTTCTTTATCTCTTTATCTCATCCCCTAAACATACACACACTCTCTCTCCATATCTATCTATCTCTCTCTCCTTCCCTTCCTTTCCCATCCCTCTCTCTCTTTAACATTTCTCTCTCCATATCGATATCTCTTCCTCCATCCCTGTCTTTGCCTCTCTCTTATTCCCTCTTCCCCCATCTATATCCCTATATTACCTTTTCTCTCCTTCTCACCCCCAAAACATACACACACTCTCTCAGTGTAAGAATATAAAAATTATTCAACCATAAATACAATACTTGAATTTTCATCCTAAATAAAATGTTTTCTTACTCCAAATGTTTGCTTCTTGAAACTATAAACTATTTATAATTGAGTACATTCTTATTATTCTCATTTTCCATCATTCAACATTGTTAATTACTTTGCATTCAAATGTGGTAATAGAAAATAACTACCATTGAAAATTTGTTTGGGGTTTAACACTCCATAAGTCATAAGAGAAAACTATTATTAATATTGGAAAGCAACATAAACAAGGTATGTTATATTTACTAGAGTAGCTCGAGTTAGATATTTGAATAGTCTATGATTCCAACTACTCTTTTCATATGATCGATATGAGAAAATGGAAAAACTAATAGGTGTGACAATAGGAACAGTAGAAGAAAATATTTTTAGATTGATTACAATGAAGATTGTTTGTAATTGACTATATTTTTAGTATTCACATTATCTACCTATCAAAATTGTTAGATTGACACTTTGCACTCAAAATTTATATTTCATCATTTTTCATCATTCAAGTTACTAACAGTCTCTCATCTCAACAAACTGGGGTAACTAAGAAAATTTTAAATTAAACGGACCAAATTAATCTTAGACATATTTAGCATATTTAAAATGATCAAAATACTTAGATGTTCAACAAATTTTGTATGACCGCACACGACTGAAACTAGCCTAGATCCATCTTAACACTAGATCTATTAAGTGCTGAGAGGGATCAAATCTCTCGAGGTGCAAACATTTCCTCAAGTTTTTCAGTAAAAAAAATATCTTTTCACCTCGAGAAATTTGATCCCTCTCGGTGCTTGATAGATCCGGTGTTAAGATGGATCTAGGTTGGTGGTAATTTATTAATATTATCAATTTCTTTAATAAGAGAATTTATAATTTTGACCATTTAATATGATCTAAAGGTTAACTAAAAATTTTAATGGTTAAGTTGTATTATTAGGCACAAAATGTAATTCTTAAAAAATATAATAAAAATTGATCATACTAGACCTATGAAGTTAAAGAGAAAATAAGGATAATAGGGGAGAAGTTCTAGAAGAGGATAGAACAAAAATAAGGAGGAAACAGAGGGAGAAAGGAGAGAAAAGGAGGACGAGTCATGAGGAGAAAGCTGGAATCTAGCTTTTACTTAACTTCCATCCATCATCCCTATTAAGGTTACTAGCATGCCTTTCAATTTCAATTACTTCCCTAAGTTTCCTGTGGTGGAAATGATCAACCCTAGCAATGATTTGGATTCTTTAATGTAGACGTGGTGTTTCAATTTCTCTTCATGCTCAGCAAGGGTTGATGTGCGAGAATGATTCTGTCTAATGTCAGTAGCATGTTCATTAATCCTTTGTTTAATAGACCTACATAAATCTCTAATGTAGGGGATACCACAGGAGTAGGGAACAAGGTAGACCCCTTTTTTTTCCTTAGGATCGATAGGGTCCTTAACAAATCTAAGAGAATTTATAATGGTATTGAGAGGTTTGAATGAAGAAGAGACATTACTCTTCTTAAGAATATGGGCAATCCTATCTATGGTTCCTTGGATATACAGGAGATGAACCTTAGAGATAGGATCAAAATGAGTGGGTTTAACCCTAGGTGTTTTGCTGGCTCTATGAAATGCCTTGAGGCTTTGAGGTCTACTATACCCATTATTTTTAAAAACTCCAAGAAGATGAGATTTCTCCTATTCGAGGCGGCTGTCATCAGAGATTCTTAGAACACGGGTGGTAAGAGTGCTGAGAACCCTGAATTTCTAAGTTGGGAAATGATGGGAGCCATCATGAAGATACTATTCAGTGTGAGTATTTTTCCTAAAGACTTGATGGCGGATAGAACCATCATCTCTCCTAGAAAGGAGAATGTCAAGAAAGGGAAGGCAACCATTCTCCTCAACTTCCATTGTGAACTTGATGGAGTCTAATTGAGAATTAAGGTGGTTAAGAAATTGATCTATTTTCTCACGTCCATGAGACCAGATGACACATATATCATCAATGAACCTTTTCCATTTTTTGGGGTGAAATTGAGTAGCGGTTAGGGCCTTATTCTAAAAATCTTCTATAAAAAAGTTAGCGACGATGGGTGATAGAGGGGATCCCATGGAGGTCATAAAATTCACCCTAGAAACTAAAGAAAGTCGAAGTGAGGCAAAGACCAACTAACTTGGCAGTGTCTTTGCTAGAGATGCGGTTTATGATAGCAATGGCTTCTTGGATGGGAATTTTGGTGTATAAGGAAACACCATCAAAACTAACCAGTGAATCTCCAGGTTCTAGTATGACATCTTTCCACTCTTGAATAAAGGAGGCAAGGACTTTAACAAAAGAATCAGTGTGACAAACAAGAGGTTTAAGCTTTTGGGATATGAATTTTGCAAGAAGTTTAGTAGGTCCACATATTGTGTTAACAATAGGTCTTAAGGGTGCCCTATATTTATGAATCTTTGGTAGGCCATAGATTCTAGGGGCGAGGGGGTTTATCTCCATGAGGTTAAAGGAAAGAGGATTAAGGGACAAATGTACTTTAATAGTAGAAGCCACCTCTTTAGAAATTTACTTGATGGGATTCTTATTTAGCTTGATGTAACTCCCACTACTAGATAGATGGTTTACCATTTTGTGGATGTAGTTAGACTTATCAAGAATGACAACAACTCCACCTGTGTCTTCTCTAAGGATGACAATGTCAGGGTTGTCCCTTAGGGATTTAAGGGTAGTAAAGTCAACCTTGCTCAAGATCTTCTTAGGGGGCTTGGCATTTCTAAGAACAATGTCACAATCTTGCCTGATAGTCTCCTTGATGTTATCTGGAAGGTCCTTAATACCATAATCAATGCTACAGATAATGTCATTGGTAGGAATCTTATTAGGGGCAAGGTAGAAATTGAGACCTTTATTAGTTGGTTCAAACCAACTAATGTGGTTTGAAGATGAACCACATTAATTGGTTCAAAATTTCAACCAAATCCTAACGATGTGATTAATCTGAAAGACTTATATCTAGATTGTCACATTGTAACAATGTTTATAGTATTAAACCCTATATATTAAACCCTAACGTTACAAACTCTATATTATAAACCCAAATATTAAATGCAATATTATAGGGGGAAAAATATATGATTTTATTCAACCTGATAAGAGGGAAAAAATTAAATTATGTACATCCCCATAGACATTCAATCAACACTAGCCTTATAGTTAATGCCCACTATAAAGAAACACGTAATAAAAAATCAATACATAAAAATTTTATGGGGTTATGTGTGATAAAAATCACTTAATTTCCCCTTTTCCCCTTTCTTTCTTTCCACCTTTCACCAAACTCCTTCATTAAGGATGGTTGTTACTATTTCCATCTTATTTCCATCCATCTGTGAGGAAACCTCTTTGTCTAAGTTTGAGATTTTAGATACATGAGATCTCTTTATGTCTCATGAATCTTTTTATGTGGGTAATTCCTCTTTCTGTTACTCTCGAACTATGATATCCTTTTATTGCATCCCTTTTTGGGTGTCTTCCATTGGTCTAAATCTATCCCCTTCACCACAATTTTCTTGAGTCTATGATTTTGACTTTAATTGTTCTTCCTTCAGCTCTTCTTCTTCATATTTTGTGTCCTTAGGAAACTTCCCTCCCCTTTGCTTTGGGATTTGCCTTTTTTCTTGTTTTTTGGTACATTTTTCATTTGAGGAAAAGTATTTTGCAGATACGCTATTTGGAAACAATATCGACATATAAAACATATGTTCTCATAGTTGATTACCATGTCCACTGAAAGTTTTCATGTTTTATTAATAGACAATCAGGGATACCATTACTAATGTCGATCACAAAACATATCCTGGAAAAAGTAAAGATGAATTTTGATGTTCTATCCAAGTCTATTTTTTAAAATTTTCCCAGAATATTTATGATGTCCTCCAAGACTTGATGATGTCAGAAGGGGAGGGGAGGGGAGGGTTTGGTAACCTTATCCAGACTAGCATTGTTGTTACCACCTTGTTTTTCGCATCAAAATTTGGAAACCATGGGGTTACAAGAAGCCTAAGTCTCGCAAAACCATATTCCTTCATTAAGAACATTTTTCCTTTCTTGTTGTGTTTGATTTTTTTTCTTGATTATAAATAGAGATCACAATTTGTTGTCCAGGAAGAATACACCCATTCATATAAATCTTGTAGTTTCATACAAAAACCATTAAACCAACATG
>APFE030127414.1:0-23817 GCA_000404065.3 Pinus taeda | reverse complement strand
ATAGGTGGATGTAGAGGAGGAGGATGAGGAGGAGGCAGAGGTGGAAGTAGTAGTGGAGGAAGAGTGAAGGTGGAGGTTGAGGTGGGGGAGGAGGTGAAGGTTTAGGTGGAGGAGGAAAAGGAGGAGGACGTGGAGGTGGTGGAGGAGGTGGAGGTGTAGGAGGAGAAGGAGGAGGAAAAGGGGTTGGAGGAGGTGGAGGTGGAGTTGTAGGTGGTGGTGAATAAGGAGGCAGAAGAGGATGAGGAGGAGGAGGGAGAGGTAGAGCAAAGGTGGAGGAGGAAGAGGAGGAGGTGGTGGAGGTGGTTGTGGGTGAGGAGCTGGAGGAGGAGGAGCACGAGGAGGAGGAAAAGGCAGAGGAGGTGGAGGAGGAGGTCGAAGAAGAGGAGGAGGTAGAGGAAAAGGTGGTGTAGGTGGTAGAGGCAGAGGTGGTAGAGCTGGAGGTGGTGGAGGAGGTGGATGTGGAGGTGGGGAAGAGGACGTGGAAGAGGACGAGGAGGAGGTGGTGGTGGTTGAGGAAGAGGACGAGGAGGACGTGGTGGTGGAGGTGGAGTTGGAGGTGGTGGTGGAAAATAGGGAGGAGAAGGAGGAGGAGAAGATGGTGGGGGAGGTGGAGGTGGATGAGTGGACAAGGAGGAGAGGAGGGGTGGAATGTGGAGGAGGAAGGTGGAGGTGGACGAGTGGAGGAGGAGGAGGAGGAGGGGTGGATGTGGAGGAGGAGGAGGTGGTGATGGAGGTGGATGATTAGATGGTGGAGGTGGAGGTGGAGGTGGATGTGGAGATATGCAAGTTAATTTAAGATTCATGTCTTAAATTTAAATATTAAATTGTCACTATCTTCTCCATTGTTAGAAATGAAAGATATAGTCTCATGAATCTAGAAAATATATCTTCACATACATAATATCCTACTATTAAATGATAAGTAATTCATTTAGGAATATTTCCTTTATTCAAAAATATAGTGATTCAAATACATCAAATTTCTTTTACGTTTAGATCTAATATATTGGTCAAGAATTTGAAGCATTTATGAAGATCAAAATTTTTTGTTTATTTTGATTAAAGCTTTTGTTAGTCCCTTAAACACTTATAGCTCTAGTTTTTTTGTTCAATGAGCCATTTGTCTGGGAATGACTGGTTTCATCTAATTATCATTGATTTTAGAAGTGTTGGTTAAAGTTAATGTTGTTTCTTGAATAAGAAGCCTTATGTTCTTGTTTTCTTCTCTTTACATGAGAAACATAGGATATTTGGAATCATATATGGATTTTTTTATTCTTAGCGTATTCCAAATTTTTTTTGTAATTATTATTACTTTTTTATATATCTAATGGTTTAAGGAAATAAAAATCCAATTCACTTTTTGGCATAACCTGAGCTTCTTCACTTTTTAGAGAATCCACAATTTATCTTGTATTTTGTTTCAAAATATTTATTAGGAAAGGGAAATATGTTATACTTTTCTATTTGTATGGAACAACGACCTATGATCTAGCTTCCTATGTGTTCATTGTAGGGGATCTATTTTCATGGGAACAAGATTCCTTTAACGAAATTATAATTTTGAGGCAAAGGCTAAAGGAGAAACACATATAATTAGTGGAGGAGGAGAGACAACTTAGTGTATTATCACTTTTGAAGTTGAACTCCTTTGATGATACTTATTTTGTAACATGTTATATTAAGTAATGAACAATTTTCTTTGTGGACTGTAGTTTTGAACTCGAAAATTATGGATTTGTAATGAGTTTGTGTTAATTAATTTTTTTATCATATAAGATATTAAATTTAATTACACATTTTGTCTTTTAGTCAATCTCATTGCGCATTTTATGTAATTTCAAAAAATTGTGTATTGATCAACAATTATTGGAGTTTTGATTGAATAAGAAAACATAATAGTTATTATAATAGTTATTTGAAGCGAAGTAATTGGATAATTATTTTTCTATTAGAGAATCAACGCATAATAAGGAAAAATAACTTCATGTAAAGATTGAAAGAGGGATTCACTAATAATTTACAAGATTTTATAATGAAGTGAATGATCACTAATATTTTACAACATTGTACAATTCATTTAAGGAGGCATCGATATTTTACAATATTTTATATTTTAGTAAAATATTCCAAAAAAATTGATATATACTTGTTGTAGTGTAGTAGACAATGACCATTGGTTACTAGTAGAAAGGAAAACAAGAAATCACATGAAGATAAACAACATAGGAATAGAAGAGGTGAAACTTTGTAGCAGAGAAGCAACAAAGTGTTACTTTATATTATATTCTCTTGAGAAGACAATCACAAAAGATACAATGATGCATACATTTTTGTATATATATATATTATGTCGAGATAGTCATAATAATTTAAGTCAAAACCAATTTAGCCTATCTAACATAGAATCTTGACTTGACTAGAGAGTTTATTGACTTTATAATATCAATTGTAGAATTGTTTGGGATGGTCAACTAAGTTGACCAGCACCTCCAACATCTCCCCTACTCTTAGTTCATTCTTTGTGACAAAAGATGGGAAGATTTGGAGTCTTACAAAATTTGTACAAAAATTGACACACCATAAAATAAAAAATGTAAATCCTAATAATGAAATAAAAGTTCATCCAGAAGGGTGGTTGGCTAATTAGAAGATCTAGTTTTGTGGTCAACTATAACTTCTTAAGTTACATATGAAAGATTTAAAATGTGAATTCCTCTTCTTTTCCCTTCCTTGGCTGACTGATTGGAACATTCAATTTCAAATTCTTGTCTGTGGTTTTGTTGTTTAGAAGAGAGATCAAATCCTAAATACTGGCTCAAAGAAATTGGATTTATGTCATGGGGAAGATGGTCGAGATGATTGTGCTATCGCAGGTGCTGGTGTTGAAGTTAGAGGGAATGTTGTTTGATAAGTATTTGGTACAAGAACTTGAATATCTTGATCAAAGATAGACCATTTCCATGCAGATATACTTTCATGGGCATCAAATGCTTTTAAATATTTCAAATATTGTACCTTGTCGACTAGTGATTCTGTCGTGACAATTCTTGATCAACTAGTATTTGATGTTCTAATAGTTGCACTTTATTAATAATTCCATGAAAATAATCAATATAGTTGGAATTTATTAACAATTCCATGAAAATAATCAATAACACTTGAAGATTCTACTTTTACTCTCTTCTCTTCTCTAAAACACGGTCTCTACTCCTGTTGTAGTTGGGATTAATATTTTTCTCTTGTAAAACCTAATTCTCATGAGCAGACTTTGTTCGAGGTTGAGTTACTTGTCGAGAGTACAATTCTCAAATTAGAAATTATTGAGTTTATTTTTTATCACATGTGGTTGATAAATATATTAGGAAAATATTAAAAACATTGGGTTTGAACTATCACTTTTTCTTGCAATTTATTTACATGAGAAGTTATTTTCTTACTGTGGTCGACTAATTGTTGTACAAACTATTGGATTGCAAAAGTGGATCATCAATTCTTCTTCGAAATTTGTAACATTTTAAAATACATTTTTTTAACTCTTTTAAGTGTTTATTAAAAGCATTTAATAAAGTGTTATAACCCTAAACCCTAAACACTAAGAATTTTATAACATTTTAATAAGAGTTTTGTAACTTTTACTTAAGTGTTTAATAAAATAATATACTAAAGTGTTATAAACCCGAAAAACTAAACCATAAACACTAAACCCTAAACACCAAACCCCAAACCCTAAACACTAAAATCTAAGCATTTTATGATCTATCAAAAATAATTTTGTAACATTTATTTAAGGGTTTATTAAAAGAATTTAATAAGGTGTTATAGAACCTAAACCCAAAACCCCAAACCTTAAATCGTAAATCGTCAACCCTAAACCCTAATCATTTTATAACATTTTAAAAAGAATTTTGAAACTTTTATTTAGGTGTTTATTAAAAGCCTTTACTAATGTCTTATAAACCATAAACCATAACCTCTAAACCCCAAATCCTAAACCCTAAACCCTAAACCTTAAACCCTAAACCCCAAATCGTGAACATTAAACCCTAAGCATTTTATAACATTTAAAAAATCATTTTGTATTATTCAAGTGTTTATTAAAATAATTTACTAAAGTGTTATAAACTCTTAACCCTAAACTATAAACCACAAACCTTAAACCCTAAACCATAAACTCTTAACCTGAAACCCTAAATCGTAAACTCTAAACCCTAAACCCTAAACCCCAAAACCCTAAATGCTAAACTCTAATAATTTTATAACACTTTAGAAAACATATTGTAACTCATATTTAAGTGTTTATTAAAATCATTTTCTAAAGTTTTATAAACCATAAACCCTAAAATATAAACACCAAACCCCAAACCATAAACCCTAAACCATAAAACCCAAGCATTTTATAACATGTTAAAACAATTTCTAAATTTTATTTAAGTGTTTATTAAAAGTATTTACTAAAATCTTATAAAGCTTAGACTCTTAACCTTAAACCTTAAGCAATTTATAACATTTTCAAAAGTGTTTTTTAACTCTTATTTAAGTGTTTATTATAAGAATTTACTAAAGTCTTATAAAACCTAAACCCTAAGCATTTTATAACATTATAAAAAGCTTTTTGTGACTTTTACTTAAGTTATTATCAAAATAATTTACTAAGGTGTTATAAAACCTAAACCATAAAAGCTAAACCCTAAACTATAAACCCTAAACCGAAAAACCTGAACCCTAAATGCTAAATCCTAAGCCTTTTATAACATTTCATAAAGCATTTTGTAACATTTATTTAAGTGTTTCTTAAAACAATTTAATAAAGTGTTATAAACCCTAAACCCTAAACCATAAACCTTAAACCCAAAACCCTAAACCATATACCTTATACCCTAAAACCTAAACCCTAAGCATTTCATAACATTATAAAAAGTGTTTTGTAACTTTTTTTACAAGTTTATTAAAAGAATTTACTAAAGTGTTATAAACTTGAAACCATAATCCCTAAAACCTAAACCCTAATTAATTTATAACATTTTAAATAGTGTTTTGTAACTCTTATTTAAGTGTATAC
The DNA here is from genome assembly GCA_000404065.3 of Pinus taeda. NCBI lineage: Eukaryota > Viridiplantae > Streptophyta > Pinopsida > Pinales > Pinaceae > Pinus > Pinus taeda. The sequence goes on along the minus strand of APFE030127414.1, from coordinate 18,755 downwards.
TAAAAACATTTACTAAATTTTTATAAAATTTAAAACCTAAATGCTAAAGCCTAAGAATTTTATAACATTTTGCAAAACTATTTGTAACTTTTATTTAAGTGCTTATTCAAATAATTTACTAAAATGTTATAAACCCTAAACCCCAAACCGTAATCCCTAAACCATAAACCCTACGAATTTTATGAGAATCTATAATAACGGAAGACCGCACATGGCTTTGTGAGTGTGTGAGGAAGAAAATTTGTGATACATGTACACCGACCTTTGTTTTTCCACTCTTCTTCAAACACCTATTTCCTTTTATTTATTTTTCTTTACAACTCCTTTAGGCTCAATGGGATGAATGCTTAATGTGTACTATGTAGTAGTGGATACCCCCTTAAGGTGGGGTGGTTCATCCCTACACCCTAAACCCTAAATTCTTAACTCTAAACCCAAAACCCTAAATTATAAACCCTAAACCCCAAATCCTAAACCCTAAAGCCTAAGCATTTTATAACATTTTAAAAAGTGTTTTGTAACTTTAATGTAAGTGTTTATTAAAATAATTACTAAGGTGTTATAAACCCTAAACCATGAACTGTAAACCCGAAACCCTAAACCCTAAACTGAAAATCTTAAAACCCTAAGAATTTTGTAAAGTGTTATAAATCCTAAACCATAAACCCTAATCCCTAAAGCCTAAATTTCAAATGCTTAATCCTAAACCCTAGAACCTAAACCCCAAACCCTAAATCCTAAACCCTAAACCCTAAGCATTTTATAACAATATTAAAAACATTTTGTAACTTTTATTTTAGTTTTTACTAAAAGCATTTCCTAAAGTGCTATAAACCCTAAACCCTAAAGTCTAAACCATAAACCCCTAACCCTAAACCCTAAACTGTAAACCATAAACCCTAAGTATTTTATAACATTTTAAAAAGTGTTTTGTAATTTTTATTTAAATGTTTATTAAAATCATTTACTAAAGTATTATAATCCCTAAACCATAAACTCTAAACCCTAAATTCTATACATAAAACCCTAAACCCTAAAACCAAACCTTAAACCTTCAACAGTTTAGAGCATTTGAAAAATGGTTTTGTAACTTTTATTTAAGTGTTTATTAAAAGAATTTAGTAAAGTGTTATAAACCATAAACACTAAACCCTAAAACCTAATCATTTAATAACATTTTGAAAGGTGTTTTGTAACCTTTTTCCAGTGTTTATTAAAATATCTTAATAAATTTTTATAAATCCTAAACCCTAAACCCTATAAACTAAACTGTAAACCCCAAGCCCTAAACCCTAAGAATTTTATAACAGTTTAAGAATAATCTTGTAACTTTTATTTAAGTGTTTATTAAAATAATTTACCAAAGTGTTATAAACCCTAAATCATAAACACAAAATCCTAAGCCCTAAAAACAAAAACATAAACCCTAAACCCCAAAACCTAAACCATAAACCCTAAACCCCAAACCCTAAACCATAAATCGTAAACCCTAACCATTTTATAACATTTTAGAAATTGTTTTGTAACTTTTATCTAAGTGTTTATTAAAAGAATTTACCAAAATGTTGTAGACCCTATACACTAAACATTAAACCTAAAACCAAAACACCAAACCTTAAACCATAAACTGTTAACTGTAAACCTTAATCATTTTATAACATTTAAAAAATTATTTTGAAACTTTTATTTAAGTTTTTATTAAAAGCCTTTAATAATGTATTATAAACCCTAAACCCTAACCTATAAACCCCAAGCCCTAAACCCTAAATACTAAACCCTAAACACTAAACCCCAAATTCTAAACATTAAACCCTAAGCATTTTATAACATTTTAAAAAGAATTTTTTGATTTTTATTTAAGTTTTTATTAAAATAATTTACTAACGTGTTATAAACCCTCAACCCTAAACTCTAAACCACAAACCATAAACCCTAAACTGTAAACTCTAAACCCTAAACCCTAAACACTAAACTCTAATAATTTTATAGCACTTTATAAAACATATGGTAATGTATATTTAAGTGTTTATTAAAATCATTTACTAAAGTGTTATAAACCCTAAACCCTAAACTCTAAACACCCAACCCCAAACCATAAACCCTAAACCATAAACCCTCAGCATTTTATAACATCTTAAAACAAAATATAACTTTTATTGAACTGTTTATTATGAGGATTTACTAAATTCTTATAAACATTAGACTCTTAACCCTAAACCCTAAAAAATTTATTACATTTTAGAGAGTGTTTTGTAACTTTTGTTTAAGTATTTATTATAAGAATTTACTAAAGTCTTAAAAAACCTAAACCTTGAGCATTATAAAAAGAGTTTTGTGACTTTTAATTAAGTTTTTATCAAAATAATTTACTAAGGTGTTATAAACCCTAAACCATAAAAACTAAACCCTAAACCGAAAAGCCTAAACCCTAAAAGCTAAACCCTAAGCCTTTTATAAAATTTCATAAAGCATTTTGTAACATTTATTTAAGTGTTTATTAAAACAATTTACTAAACTGTTATAAACCCTAAACCCTAAACCCTAAACCCTAAACCATAAACCTTAAACCCAAAACCCTAAACCATATACCTTATACCCTAAAACCTAAACCCTAAGCATTTCATAACATTTTAAGAAGTGTTTTGTAACTTTTTTTACGTGTTTATTAAAAGAATTTACTAAAGTGTTATAAACTTGAAGCTCTAATCCCTAAAACCTAAACCCTAATTAATTTATAACATTTTAAAGAGTGTTTTGTAACTTTTGTTTAAGTGTATACTAAAAACATTTACTAAAGTGTTATAGACTCTAAACCCTACATGCTAAAGCCTAAGAATTTTATAACATTTTAAAAACTATTTATAACTTTTATTTAAGTGCGTAGTAAAATAATTCACTAAAATATTATAAACCCTAAATACTAAACCCTAAACCCCAAACCCTAATCCCTAAACCATAAACCCTAAGAATTTACGAGAATTTATAATAACATAAGACCACACTTGGGTATGTGAGTGTAAGAGGGAGAAAATTGTGATACATCAGATACTCTGACCTTTTCTTTTCCACTCTTCTTCATAAACATGTTTCCTTTTATTTATTTTTCTTCATAACTCCTTGAGGCTCAGTGGGATGAATAAATTATGTGTACCATGTAGCAGCGGATACCCCCCTAAGGTGGGGTGGTTCATCTATACACCCTAAACCCTTAACCCTAAATCCCAAACCCTAAACCATAAACCCTAAATCCCAAACCCTAAACCATAAACCCTAAACCCCAAATACTAAACCCTAAACCCATGCATTTTATAACATTTTAAAAGTGTTTTGTAACTTTTATTTAAGTGTTTATTAAAACAATTGCTAAGGTGTTATAAACCTGAAACCATGAACCCTAAACCTGAAACCTTAAACCCTAAACTGAAAATATTAAAATTTAAACCCTAAGAATTTTGTAAATTGTTATAAATCCTAAACCGTAAACCCTAATCCCTAAAGCCTAAACTACAAATGCTTAACCCTAAACGCTAGAACCTAAACCCCAAACCCTAAATCCTAAACCCTAAATTCTAAACCCTAAACCCTAAACTCTAAACCATAAACCCCTAACCCTAAACCCTAAACTGTAAACCAGAAACCCTAAGTATTTTATAACATTTTAAAAAGTGTTTTGTAGCTTTTATTTAAATGTTTATTAAAAGCATTTACTAAAGTGTTATAATACCTAAACCCTAAACTCTAAACCCTAAACCCTAAAACCAAACCCTAACCTTCAACATTTTAAAGCATTTTAAAAATGGTTTTGTAACTTCTATTTTAAGTGTTTATTAAAAGAATTTAGTAAAGTGTTATAAACAGTAAACCCTAAACCCTAAACCCTAAGTCGTGAACCCTAAACCCTATACCTTAATCATTTTATAAAATTCTAAAAAGAGTTTTGTAACTTTTATTTAACTATTTATTAAAAGAATTTACTAAAGTGTTATAAACCTTAAAATATAAACCTTAAACCCTAAACCCTAAACAACAAAACCCTAAAACCCAATCATTTTATAAAGCTTAAACACTCTACCCTAAACCCTAAACCTTAAACCCCAAACATTAAACCATAAACCATAAACGCTAAGCATTTTATAAAATTTTAAAAAGCATTTTGTAAATTTTATTTAATTGTTTATTAAAAGCTTTTACTAGAGTGCTAGAGACCCTAAATTAAAAACCCTAAACCCTAAACCCTAAACTCTAAGCCCAAAATCCAAAACCCAAAATCCTAAAGCCTAAATCCTAAATCGTAAGCATTTTATAACATTTTAAAAGATGTTTTGTAACTTTTATTTCAGCTTTTATCAAAAGAATTTACTAAATTGTTATAAACCATAAAACCTAAACCCTAAACCCTGAACCTAAAATGAAAAATCAAAACCCGAAACCCAAAACCCTAAATCCCAAAGGCTAAACAATAAACACTAAACCCTGAGCATTTTATGTCATTTTAAAAAGAATATTGTAACTTTTACTTAGGCCTTGAATAAAACCATTTACTAATGTATTATAACCAACAAACACGCTAAACTACCCTAAACCATAAACCCCAAACCCTAAATTCTAAACCCTAAACCATAATCATTTTATAACATTTCAGAAATAATTTTCTAACTTTTATTACAATGTTTATTAAAGTAAGTTACTAAATCATTATAAACACTAAGGACTAAACCCTAAACTCTAAATCCCAAACCTGAAACCCTAAACCCTAAACCTTAAATCCTAAACTCTAAGCATTTTATAACATTTTAAAAACTGTTTTGTAACTTTTGTTTATGTGTTTATTAAAATTATTTATTGAACCCTTATATATCCTAAACTTTAAACCCTTAACCCCAAACCCTAAACCCTAATCATGTTCTAACATTTTAAAAAGAGTTTTTTAACTTTTATTTAAGTGTTTAATAAAAGAATTTACTAAATCCTTATAAATCCTAAACCCTAAGCATTCTATAACATTTTAGCAAGTGTTTTGTAGCTTTTCTCTAATTGTTTATTAAAAAGATTTACTAAAGTTTTATAAACCCTAAAACCTATAATCTAAACCCTAGGAATTTTATAACATTTTAAACCCTAAACCATGAGCATTTTATAACATTTTAAAAAGTGTTTTCTAACGTTTTTTTAAGTGTTTATTAAAATAATTTATTCAAGTGTTATAAGACCTAAACCCTAAGCCCTAAACACTAAGCATTTTATAACATTTTAAAAATTGTGTCATAGCTTTTTTTAGGTGTTTACCAAAAGAATTTTCTAAAGTCTTATCAACCCTAAACCCTAAACCTTAAGCATTTTATAACATTTTTAACCCTAAACATAAACCCTAAGAATTCAATGACATTTTAACAAGCTTTTTGTTTTTTTGAAGTGTTTATTAAAAGCGTTTACTAAAATGTTATAAACCCTAAATCCTAAACCGTAAGCATTTTATAACATTTTAAACCCAAAACCCTAAATGCTAAAGCCTAAACTCTAAATCCTAAGTATTTTATACATTTTAAAAAGCATTTTATTACTTTTTTTAAGTGTTTATTAAAAGCATTTACTCAAGTGTTATAAACCCTAAACCCTAAACCATGATCCTTTTATATAATTTTAAATCCTAAACCCTAAAGCCTAATCATTTTATAACATTTTAACAAGAATTTTGTAACCTTTTCTAATGTCCTTATTAAAAGAATTTATCTAAGTGTTAAAAATTCGGAACCCTAAACCATAAACCCTATCCCTAAAGCATAAGAATTTTAAAACATTGTAAAATACATTTTTGTAACTATTTTAAGTGCTTATTAAAATAATTTAATAAAGTGTTATAACCCTAAACCCTAAACACTAAGCATTTTATAACATTCTAAAAAGAGTTTTTTAACATTTATTTAAGTGTTTATCAAAATAATTTACTAAATGTTATAAACCCTAAACCCCATACGCTAAACAATAAACCGGAAAACCCAAACCCAAAACCCTAAACCCTAAAACCTAAGCATTTTATGATCTATTAAAATAATTTACTAAGGTTTTTTAAAACATAAACCCTAAACCCTAAACCCCAAACCCTAAACCCTAACCCTAATGATTTAATATCACTTTAAAAAGTGTTTTGTAACATTTTTCATTGTTTACTAAAAGCATTTAATAAAGTTTTGTAAACCCTAAACCCTAAACCCTAAGCAATAAACCCTAAACCATAAACCCTATAAACTAAACCCTAAACCCTAAGCATTTTATAACATTTTTAAAAGTGTTTTGTAACTTTTATTTAAGTGTTTATTAAAAGAATTAACTAAATACTTAAACCATACACCCTAAAACCTAAGCCCTATACGCTAAACCCCAAGCACTAAACCCTAAACCATAGACGCTAAGAATTTTATAATAGTTTAAAAATAATTTTGTAACTTTTTTTTAAGTGTTTATTAAAAGAATTTACTAAAGTGTTATAAACCCTAAACCATAAATAGGAAATCCTAAACCCTAAATCGTAAACCCTAGACCCTAACCATTTTATAACATTTTAAAAATTGTTTTGTAACTTTTATCTAACTGTTTATTAAAAGATTTAGTAAAATGTTGTAGACCCTAAATGCTAAAACCTAAACCTAAACCCAAACCCCAAACCTTAAACCCTAAACCCTAAAACTTAAATCCTAAGCCCTAAACCTGAAACCCTAATCATTTTATAACATTTTAAAAAGTTGTTTGGAACTTTTATTTAAGTGTTTATTAAAATCATTTACTAAATTCTTATAAACCCTATTTCCCAATAATCCACCCAAGCTTTAACCCTTGCATTACAAAAAAAAGGGCTACAATATGATTACGTCAAGAAGATATGGATGACCTAGTGACTATGTTGTATGAATGACGAAACTCTCCCCATTTTATAAGATAAGTCAGTTAGGAAAATAATAGAAAATGGATCAACTGCACAACAACCTAATATAAGTTATTACATTATATCCACATGAGGGTATTTTAGTGAAGATTTACAAGTGTCATGTGGCGGTTGGAAGCCACCTCCAAAGTTTTGTGGTCTTTAAGCTCAGGATTCACATTTCGAGAACTCGTCGTGACATGGTTTTGTGCTCTCTAAAAGAGGATCCAAGCTTTAATTCTCCTCATCATGTCCTAATTCAAAACAAACTCCAAGTATTTCACTCTCCAAGAAAGAATCCCTCAATACAACAACTCAACATCTTAGACTATGGCATGTGCTTGTAGTTGTCCTAGGGAGGATTGGTTTTACTCCTAGTGCATTTTGTCATGATCCGGACTTATGCAGAAATGCAAAAGAATAAAAATATAAATATAAACATAGAGTTGAAGCAGAAATAAAACTTCACGTCATTAATATCAAAGAATTGAAATATTTTTACATAAAAAATGGAAATAAAATAGCTTGGGCAATGGTAGCTCATCTCAAAGAAGAGATATGACGGCTACATGTTGCAGTGACACCACTAAAGCTCCAAAAATCATCTAGACTATATCTATAATATATGTACATAGTAGCCATTTTAGGGTGGCTTACAACTATGGCTGCAAAAGTTCACAATATATATATATGAGTTTTTATTAGCTGAGATAAACATCATAACTATGTCATATTATATTAACACTAAAATTTAAACATAAATAATTTTTAGGGTATGTTATAGCTATGGCCCAAAGTTAACTGCATCATAAGGCACATGTTTTAATGGCATGGCTATGTAAATAGTAACATAGATTTTAGAGTAAGAGGCACACATTAATATCAATGTTAATAGTAATATTAACATTAATTATAATACTAATATTAATATATTAACAATAATATTAATATATATTAGACTAGTATTAATATATTAACATTAACATTAATATATATTATATTTACTCATATAAAAAATATATGTTGTTATTTATATTACTTATATTAATGCTTTAACATAGTAATATTAATAAATAATAAATAGTATTGATATTCATAAATTATGGTTTTATATATTAGCCTATAATCAAACTACTAATACTTCATGTGGCTTAATACATTAATATATGATTAATTACGACCTACTATAATTGTTAGTGTTTAATAAGATTGAAAATGACGAATTATAATTAATTAATGTTAACCATTAATGATTATGTTATCCACATTAAAAATTATGTTATAGATAAGGGGAAAATGATGTGGGTTTTGGTTATGGAGTGAAAGCTTTACAATGAAATGGAAATTGATGAAGACAAGCTAGGGTTTGAGTTTCAACATGCAAAACTTATGAAAAAAACATGTAGGAGATCAAATTCAGCTCAAGAACAATGATAACTTACTTGTAGGAGAGAAATGCAATGTTTTTGAGGGTTTTTGGGTGATTTGGAATGTTTTGGCAGCTTCTTGACTGATGCGCAGTGCACTGGGCCCAATGCTTAATGCCTTCCTGATGCGCAGTGCCCTTGTAAATTTACAGTGGCAGAAACCTGCTGATACATAGCACCAGTCTAATGCACAGCGCACTACCTCTGATCTACAACGTCAGAAAGATTTGGTAGAAAAACAGGAATTTCACCTTCTTTTGTCCAATTTGCCTCCAAATCATGATTTTAGCTCTTCATGAATGTCTTACACAATGAAATAGCTGACTAGAATGTTTTCACTTTATATATGGATGACTTTTAATTTTTCTCTATTTCAAACCCACTTTTATAATGTCAAAGTAACTTTTGCTCATAAACTTTGTTTTTCATTTGAATTGACTTTTTTTCATCACTTGATGAACTAATGCATTGATGATTTTGTTTCTTGTAGTGGCTGGAGTTGGCAAGGTGACCAAGCGCAACAGCTGGAACTTTTTACATATAGAAAACACTTTAACCTACATAAAATTTGTACATAGAAATAAAAAAAACTTTGTTTTCACCTAAAAATAGAGTTTTGAGGTAAAAACCATTTATTGGGTCATATCATCAGTGAATTTATGATCTTATGAACTTATGAAACCTCCTCATGTAACTTCTAACCTTTTATTGAGTTTTGGATAACCATGGTGGCAAACGCTAGACCTAGTGAGACTAAAACCCCTAAAACTGATTTTGGTAAATGAAATGAAACAAAACGACAGTAAATGACATAAACATGTGAAAACATGCCAGCAGGTAAATGCCATGAGGAAAATTGATAACGAAACACTACCATCAGTTGATCCATGACTTAATGGAATGTAGTTGATCAGATGGGACACGTAATATGCATGAAAAAAGAGAATTTGATCACTAATGGAGGGATGAAGATACCGACACTAACACAAGCTAAGTGTTATTTCTTTGAGATTTGTGTCACAATTTTATGGGCGATTTGGCATGCTCATCAGGGATATTAATCTTGGTTTGCACAATTTTTTTCAAATTGACCATTCATGGACACTCGTATATGACATCTATTAATGTTTATGTACCATACATCCTAACTATCAATGTTTAAGTTAATCCCTTGGTGTTTCAAGGTTAATAACACCTTGTCGATTCATTGATTTTGTTCATATTTTTTTACATCTCTATGTAAGTTAGGGTTTGGTAACACACTCATTGTGCATTTTCCCTCTATGTTTCACCTTGATTCCTGGCTAAAACCATCTAAGATTCTAACCATGGCACCCCTTATCCAGTTTAAATCCATTTGAGCTGAGATACTAGAGCCATATGTTGAATGTGAAAACTTGTTCCACTAGGTCAACTAGTGGGATTTACTTCAGTTTTTTCAGACTTGAAGTAAAGGGATTGTCAAGGTTTTTTCTCTTCTTTTGATACGAAGAAAGCTCAAGTAGGTGATATAGAGATGGATACAAATATTGATTTCATTGCAGCAACTACTCATCTCCCCTTTGAGAGAGAGAAATGGTCTAAAAATTGCGCAATGTGTGACATTCCCTTGAAGCAACTTACAGTTAGTAATGTTTTTGGATATCATGTGAAAGGCATGTTGATTTCCTCTCTGAAATATAAATGGTGTAGTTTAGTGCTTTTGTTTCATTTTATGTTACTTATGAAGAGTGAAATATTATGGTTTTTATTTATAACAAAAGGTTCTTAACGACATTTCTCATACATAAACATAATTTTCCCCCTTATCTATATAAATTCCAAACCAAAATGTCCTGCAAATACCAGTCATGTCACAAAAACTCTTAAATATCACTTTTTCATCACAATTTAACCTATATTCTAGTTAGACACCATTTGGGGGCATAACCCTTCGTTTGACAGTCCTTTTCAATCACCATATCATCATTAGGTACTGAATGATTGTGAATAATTAATTCACGAAGAAAATCCTTGTGTTTCAAATGATAATAATGTGAAAACTCTTAGACCTACAGGTACTCACTTAACTAGAAGCATGAACAAGTGTACTATTATCTGACATATGGAATGAAAATAGGAATTTAAGGATAAAAGAGAAGTGAAACTCTCCAGGCTAAGTCTTTGGGCCAAAATTATAACTAAATAACCTGCACATGAAGAAGAGATCAATCAATCATAACAAAGCCCTCAATATAAAGTTAAGATTAAACAAATTCAGAGGAAAATTTCATGAACAAGGTGAAACATACAAATAAATACTCCTAGAAACGATGAGTTTTTCCATATTGAGGCTCATCCTGAAATCTTGCCAAAAAGAAATAGCCCGTGGGTCCAAGATAATTTTGGATTTATGTGTTGATGTTGATCATTGTGATGATAGTCCTCGGATCAACATCCATTCAAATGAGGATAAGTTAAGGACATGTATTGGTACCAGCAACACTTTCTCATTGTCCCATGTCTTAAAAAGTGTCTTAGTCAACTTTTCCATGAAAATAAGAAACTCAACACTTCAATTCAAGCTAAGGAAAGACACAGGGAACATAAATGTATGAGTACTAAAAATAAATCTGAGTCTAAAGATATACATATTATTATCAGGTCATCGATGGTCAAATTAGTTATATCTTCTAAAGAAGATGGTTCTAACCCTCATAAATAATGAATTTGTTTTTATCTATGATTGACATTTTTCAAGTTTTCAAGGTATGTGTTTATTTTATTTATATTACTACATTTAGAAAAGGGGGAAATACAAAATCCATGATCTTGTACCAACCCTATCTTGTTGTCCAAATAAATGTCTAATTTAAGTCTTGTTGGTTGTAACAAGTCCTCCATATTCACTAGATGATGACCTTAGATTTCATAATGGATGATAACTAAGGTATAAGGGAGAGAAGTCATAAAGAGGAAATCTAGGTCATAAAGGAGAGAAGTCATGCCCTAAATGATTACATTATACATTTTCTTATTACATTCATATGCATGTTTGTTTGAGAATAATATTCTCACACTTTTAATTTAATTATTTACAGTTATTAGGTGAATGTTAGAGATTTAATCTCCATGGAATATGCTAGAATAGTCATAGTAGTATTCACATATCAACGGTTAAGATTTATCTCCAAGTAAATTATGCTATTTTAATTAATTGATGTCGAATTGTTTAATTATAGAAAACATCATATCAACATATATCATATTGGACATGTGGTATTGATAAGCGATCGTATTGGCCCATGCTATTGTAAGAAGAGATATTTACTTGAGTTAAGAATTTCCATGGTAATGTGAGGAAAAAATTAAAATAAATTTATAATTTAGTTAAATTTTATGATTAATTTTATCTTGCTAATGTGAGATTTATAATGGGGTAAGTGTTTTGATGCTTATCATGGATTAATGCATATAGAAGTCATTTAATCTTTATGATTGCACTAGTTAAAAAAGAAAAAAACTGCTAAAAGTTCTTATTATGGGGGGTGTAGTCATGTTGAGTTGTGTCTTGTTATATAGTACTGATGTGAAACACAACATCAACCATAGGAAAAGAAAAGAAAATGTAACCTTTTGATATTTTTGGTAGAAATGAGTTTATATATAAATACAAAATTGTTCTCAAAATGACAATGAATCTACTCTATAGTGGACATGCATAACATGCAAATATACTTGTATATGTCAAGTACATAATCTATGGTATAGTGAAATGGAATAATATTTTAAATCATATAGTGCTCTAGAATAAATTATATTTGTTTGAAAATACAAGGATGCAAGATTGGAGAAAAGTTTTCTCTAAGGAATACATTCTCTAAACTAAGAATTTTCTTGCTCATCTTCTAGGATAAACTTTTAATTTTTCAATATTGTATAGAAACTAAAAAAAATAAAAAAAAATATATCTAAAATTAAAACCACAAAAAAAGATCAAGACAAAGTAAGAAGCAAAAAAAAAATCAAAATTATTTCTAGACTTTAAACCATACAAATCAAAGTGTCCATGTTATTTGAGAAGACTCTATACTAAAAAAAATTAAACACAAAAATCCAATAACCAAAATAAGATAAATTATCTCACTCTCCATATCATTAACAAAAGTGGTAAACACCGAAGTATTCACTATAAAATGTATTTTCAAATATCTAAGACCTTTAATATTAATGTAGCTTTAAAATATTTAAAATGTATTTAAATTATCAATCTTAAAAAGAACAACACACTTTTATTAGAAATTTAGGTAATAGCATAATTATATTAATTAAATGACTAATGTATGTTAATACATCTCACAATGGTAATATTTAAAAAATTATGAAATTAACTATTTTATTATTATTATAAGTTAAGCATATATTTATTTCAGAAAGCACAGAAGAGTATTTTTATCAATGAATATTTATATCCACTTTATTAAGGAGTTTCTTAACCTATAAATAGGGAATGCTACCAGAGTCATGGCTTCTCAATATCACATGCCGGAAAAACCATAACTCATTAAATATGAAACTTGCTCATATAATATTTTGTTAATTAATCAGTTTCATTAAAATGATAAAAAGAGCATAACTACCTTGCACATAAATCTGAGTCCTTGAGTTGCATATACCACTAAAAAATTCATAGAACATTTAATGGTCCTCCCATAAATCTAATAATATTTAATAATGAAATTAAATTTTAGGAATTCCTATTCTATTTAAAAAAAGCATATTTATTGATCTCATTAATTTTGACTTCATCTTAACTTTGAGTTACCAATAACATTTGAAAGAGTAAACATATAATTTGATATAAAAAACTTGCTATTTTCAAATTAAAAAATGCATTTCAAACTTAAGAGTGAATCTATTACCATTGAAACCTAAATAAAGACGTGTAAAAAATATATTGAAACCTAAATGAAAATATGCTATATATATTATTGAATACATAAAAATGAAAGAAATAGATAAATGTACTAGCTCTCCCTGGTCACTGATAGTAACTTTGAAGAAATATTAATTGTTGATAGTAGAAAGCACAAAACAAAAAAAACTTAAACTAACCTATATTACATAAAGTATGTCTCGTGTAAAATATAATATCCAATAAAAAAAATTTGATTTTCAATTGAAAAATAAATAAAATTTAAAGAGATTAATTTGATTATATTGATATCAACGCTAAATAAAGAGGTTCAACTATATTGAATGAATTACAATATAACACATTGTCAATTACATTGAATGCGTTAAGACACAAATAGAAAAATATAACAGCTAGAAATAGAAAAATATAACGAGTTGTCTCTATACGAAATAGTTAACCATATAATATCAATTGTATTGCTAATGGCTAGAAGAAGTGGTCCAGAAAAGGCGTGGGCCAACATTACAGAATGTACTATTTACGGAAAGTTAAAATTCAAGCCTGAACATTCTAAATTTTCACGGATGCGGATACATGACGTGGTTCTATAGAGAATTTCTTAGAAAGCATTTCTTGAAAAGAAAACCCAACTGTTTGTACAAAAATTTCAAGAAAAGCATCTCACGCTTTTTTGAGGTAAACGTTGCTTTAACGGATCACAGCTTTTTTGACGTACGAGCGATGGCCGAGAATCTTTATGTTGTTTTGAACTATGGTGTGCATTTATATGGGAACGAATACAGATGATAAATAGAACTATGGCCTAGAATCTAGATTTGCAACCACTGTTTCAAATCTGCCACTCACAAACACTTCTATATGACAACGTTTGAGTTAATCGCTTGTAGCGTATCTATCTGAGGGATTCGACTCTCCATCACACGTAAATGATTCTGGTACACCTGAATGAATGAGATGGTATACCTGAATGAATGAGAGAGAAATTGATTTAATTTTGGAAATTTCATTAACATAGCTCGATTTCTGTAAATTGAATTAAGGTGTTTTTCTATGTGTCTAGTTGTTTTCTTGGGTTTTTTTAATAAGATCATCTGCATAGATCATCAATCATTCCACAGAAATCGAAATCGAGATCGAGGCAATGCGTTTAATGATTAGGCTTCTCATGCATATGAAGCTTTGGGTTGACTTTCATTTCTGACCCTGATTTCTTTCTTCACAGGCGCAGTTCATCATTAAAAGACAACATGGAGCAGAAGGTGAAGTACAAAAAAAATCCGTATCAAGTCACAACATCAATGAGAATTGGGTATGGGATGTTACACCATACTGATTCCTGAATCTTTTCAAAAGGTGCAGAAATTTCCACAATGTTCTCGGAATGGAGATTTAAGAAGACCGTGCCGGGAGGTGTTGACCTTACTAATGGATTTCAAAAGATGACGAAATCTCCACAATCTGTGTCAGGAGGTGTTGACCTTACTATTGGCTTTCAAAAGATGATGAAATCTCCACAATTTTATGTTCGAGAGATGGAAATTGAAAAATACTGTGACTCCTCCACAACAATATTATGTGCAGATGGCTATGCAATTAGTAATCAACAAAACCCAATTGACTCGATGGAGTCATAACTTCCAATCGCAATCCCTCCTGTCATAGGTGATGACCATCTTAGAAGATGCCAACCGTGGCCACTCAGAGCATTTTTCTGGACAATAAATTCCTCAGAGCCTGCGGTCCATGTTGTTGTGAACTCATCTGTGAGAGGTATCTGGGCGGTGGCCACTGGGAGAGGTAAAAGTGGGTCACATTGAATATGGGAGCGGGGTCTCAGACTGGATTTGGATTTGGATGGACTCCCTCCAATCAATCTGAATTTTTTGAATCTGTTGAATTTCAAAGCCAAGGAGGGACACATCCTCCATCATATCATTTGGCTTGCCAGTAAATTTATTTTCCAACTCTTTTTATTCCATCATTCTGACTATAGGTTACAGAATCATTTAATTTCATTGATATAGCTCCATACTGTCGTGTTTCTGAGCGCTTATTTTCTTCTTTTAAAATTGAATTGCAATGGATTTTTGTCTGATTTTCTTTGTTTTTAAAATTAAAACCCAAATCTTTTGCATCCATGGATCCCTCAAGAGAAACACGGCCTACCAATCTGGTTGTTGGACCATCTCATCTCTGTGACAGAAGATTCCAACAATGGTCGAAAATGCCATTGGGAGGGTTTTTCTAGAGAAGAAATTTATCAGAGCGTGTGGATTCATCTATGAGAGGTAAGCATTTCTTGACTTGCGGGGTCTTATAAAATCAATGTCCATTTTATCATAAATGTGTTCGCGTGTTTTGTTTAATGAAAATAATGTTCAGATTGCCATACATTTCTTTATTTTCATGTATCACAGTCTATTCAAATAATTTATAATTGATAGTGATCGTTTTGATGATAAGGAATTTATGTATTGTTGTTGTATTTTCATATTTTTTATCAGTGAGAAAAGACACCAATACTAGAATGACAGAAAAGGGGTTCAATAGAAGGGCAGCAGCAACCCGCATTAACATTTTGTTATGTGATCCGTCTTCTCTCCTAATTGTTTTTGCTTTTTTTCACCCTTACAATTTCAATATATATATATATGAAGTTGGATGCTATATTGTCAAACAATTTAACAAAACAAAATTTACATCCTTCTCTAACAAGGGTAGTCTTTCCCATGCCACCAAACTCAGGCAAGATTAGTGCTGCAACATTCTTTCACCTGCCGAATAAAATAATATTTGAATTGTTTAGTTATAGTTGTGTTTGTATAATTATTTATTGATTTGAAATTATATAATAATGAAAAGAATATTTTTGTGAATTGAATTTGTTTATTTGTAATTGATTGTTAATAATGTGAAAGGATATATATGTATTATTTTATTATATGTAATTATTTGTCATTTGGAAATGGGATGATATAAAATTATTTATTCATGAGTAGAATTGTTTTATTTTTATAAGATATGTGAAATGGATGTGTTTGATTATTTAAATATGAAAAGAGGCTTAATTGTTTTTTTCCAATATACACATAAACTGCATTTTTTTATAATATGATATATTTGCTAGATGACATGACATCGATATTTATGTATAGACATTGTTTTTTATTTGTAATGATATGTACATGTTGGTGTACTTTATGTGCTTTTTTAAATGAAAGTATTTTTTTCTTTTTTATGTGATATGATTGTTGTGCTTTTTCTAATTAGATAATAGGATTTCATTGAAAGATAATATGATGTTGACATATTTTGCACACTTAATGTGTATATATTTATGTATGTATTTCTTTTATTGTTTGTTAGATGATATTGTTATTGGTTTTCTTAGATAATATCATTATTATTGATTTCTAATTGGTAAGATGTTTTTGTTTACTACATGACGTGGATTGTATTTGTTAAATGATATGATTATGATAACGATGATTATGTTTTTGTTTTTCAAATGTCATGCTTTATGTTGTTTAATGATATGATGGAGATAATGACAGCAAGAGAGATAATGAGAGTGTGGGGCGGGAGAGAGGGAGACAGCAGAACAGGGGTGGACAGAGAGATGTAGAGGGGGCAGGGGAGGAGGGGGAGAGAGAGGGGGGGGGGGAGGGAGAGAGAGAAGGGGAGAGAGGGGGAGAGAGAGAGAAGGGGAGAGAGGAGGGAGAGGGGAGAGAGAGTTATAAGAGAGAGATAGAGGGAGAGGGGAAGAGAGTTATAGAGAGAGATAGAGGGAGAGGGGCAGAGATCTAGAGAGAGAGGAGGAGGAGGGAGGGTGAGATAGAGGGGGTGAGAGAGAGGGGAAGGGGGGAGGGAGAGGGGAGGTAGGATAAGGAGAGTGAAAGGGGGAGGAAGAGAGGCATAGAGAGAGATATTTGGGTGCATAGAGGGGGAGTAGGAGCAGGAAGGGGAGAGAGCAAGATAGGCGGAGGGGGAGGAAGAGCGACAGAGAGGGGGGAGGAGGACAGGTTGTGCGAGAGGGAGAGGGGTAGAGAGAGGGGGAGGGGGAGCAGGAGAAAAAGAGAGAGGGATAGGGAGAGAGACAAGGAGAGGGAAGGGGAGGAGGAGGTGGACACAGGAGGAGGAAAACGAAGGAGAGAACATTGGACATAGGGAGAGGGAGAGGGAGGGAGATAACAACAGAGACAAAGGAGAGAGAGAGAGATAGAGAGAGGGAGAGAGGCGAGGGGGAAAGAAAGAGAGGGGTGGGGAGAGGGGGAGAGCGGAGCAGAGGAGGGTGTGAAATAGAGGGAGGGCGCGAGAGAGAGATATATGAGGGGGAGAGAGGAGGATAGGGAGAGAAAGTAGGCGAGAGGGGAAGGGAGAGGGGTAGAGAGAGAGATATGTGGTGGAAGGGAGGGGGAGAGAGTGAGAGAGGGGGATGGGGAGAGAGAGAGAGAGGGAGAGAGAGAAGGAGAGGTAGAGGGAGGAGAGAGTGCGAGAGACAAAGTCAGAGAGGGGGGGTCTGGTGAAGAGAGCGAGAGATGAGGAGAGAGAGATAGAGAGAGAGGGATAGGGAGGGAGAGGAGGAGGAGGAGGGAGAGGTGGAGGGAGAGGAGGAAAGAGTGTGTTAGGGGGAGGAGGAGATGGATAGTGAGGGAAATAGTGGGAGAGCAGAGGGAGGGAGAAGAGGAAGAGAGAGAGAGACACAGGGAGTGGGAGTAGGATGGGGAGAGAGGAAGGGAGAGAGAGGGAGAGAGGGAGAGAGAGGGTTGAGGGGAAGGGATAGGTGGAGAGAGATAGAGAGGGGGAGAGGTTGGGAGTGGGGGAAGGCAAGACAATGGGAGAGGGTGATAGGTAGAGGGAGAAGAAGAGGAAGTGAGAGGAAGAGAGAGAGCAGGATAGAGGTGGGAGGGTGGAGAAGGAGAGAGATGGAGAGAGGGAGAAAGCAGAGAGGGAGGAGATCAAGAGAGAGGGAGAGGGAGAGAAAAACAGATAGGTAGAGGGAAAGGGGGAGAGAGATGGAGAGAGTGAAAGAGAGAGAGGAGGGAGAATGAGAGAGAGAGGGAGGGAGAGGGAGAGAGGGAGAGGGGATGGGAGAGGGGGAGAGAGAGAAAGAGCGAAAGGGGGAGAGAGAGAGATAGAGAGAGGTGGAGGGCGTGAGAGGCATAGGGAGAGAGGGGCGAGGGAGAGATAGGGGGAGGGAAGGGGAGAGAGAGGGATAGGGAGTGCGGGAGAGAGGGGGAGGAGTAGAGAAAGAGAAAGGAGAGGGGGAGGGGGATAAGGAAGCGAAGAGAGTGGGAGACAAGAAAGGGGAGACGAAGACATAGAGAGACTGGAAGAGAGGGTGAGAGAGAGAGAGAGAGAGGGGAAGGAAGACGAGTAGAGAGGGTAATAGGTTGAGGGAGAGAGGGGTATGGGGAGAGTAGGATTGAGAGAGGGTGAGCTGGAGTGGCAGGGGGAAAGAGAGAGAGAGGCGGAGGGGGAGAGGGAGAGA